>JAQQZZ010083218.1:0-18960 GCA_030265115.1 Mopalia vespertina
GGGAGTGAGTGAGTGTGTGGGTGAGTGCGTGAGTGAGTGCGTGAGTGAGTGAGTGAGTGAGTGAGTGAGTGAGTGAGTGAGTGAGCGGGCGGGCTGGCGAGCGAGCGAACGAGCGATTGGGTGAGCGATCAGTCGGTCGATCAATTGATTGGTTGATTGATTGATTGATTGATTAATTGATTGTCGATTGACATTGGTTAACAAATGATGCTTATCAGCGGAATGAGCTAAGATGTCAGTCTGACTTCCGGTCAAATGTGCATGTGTGCGTGTATAATCATTCTTATTCCAACTTGGTTGCCCGAGACACAAAAAAGCTGAAATATATAATTTCATTTTACAGATTATTGAAATATACCGATCTAGATATAAATATATAAATGTTACTGTTTCTATATAGAATCTGCCTTGTAATGTTTGAATAAAGAAGGCGGGATTAAGACGTTTTTCTGTTCTTGGCTATCTATTGTCATTTCCCCATCCGGCACTAAATGATATTTAATTCAAGCCGGCAGGTAGGCAAATTCTGAGAGCAAATAAACGCCGATATGATTTCCTCGTAACTAAATGGGTTTCCTTTCTCCCTCTGGTCGACTTTGTCATCAACACGACACAGATCCCGGCTGGTTCACAATAAAAAAAATCTCCTTGTGTTTGGGGAACGTTTGGTCTTGACAGAAGCACAATTTAACGGACCTATCGTCAATTTGTTTTAAGATCGATCGAAGTCTTTCACCTGTTCCTCGACACAACAAAGACTGTCTAATGACTTAATGCGTTCAAGGGAATAGCTTCTTTAAATATACAAGTTTTTCTAGCCGGCAGCTCAGGCACTCTCGATCAAGTTTAAGTAAAAAGGTTCAATATAAAGCACTTTACCTCCAGTGAACCGAGAATCATCACTAACTGGTCTTTGAAGAGAAATCAAGCGCGCACGTGCTCGAGATACTCAAGTCATTCCGAACGGACAACGTCCACCGTCTCACCATTTGTCGGATATACCTTACGAGCGAGCTACTTAATATTTCGAGACATTTCTTAGGGTAGACAATGCAAACTGTATGTTTATGCGTGTATTCATACTTCCCCAACCAGGCGCCTAATTAACAACTAAAGCTTCGAGACGATGTGTCCAACGCCTTCCACGCTTTTTGACAAAGCGGTCCTGTGTCAGAGTCTAGATCTTAATACTTAAACCAAAGATCAACATACGCTAAAAACAATTTGAACGTTTTCAGCAGGATGCACTATAAACTGCCTGCGGTCGTATACGATGTGCTGTAGCCATCTACCTTACGGCTGGATGTATAGATAATAAAACAGGGCATGAAAAGACTTGTGCATGTTCTGTGGCATATTTAAATTGATCGATAAAGGTTTACCTGGACAGGTAGCGGTTTATAAAAGGTAACAAAAATCTTCGGGACTATACCGATGGAGTTTCATTGGCAGATGTATTATCAACCAGTCCAGAATATAAATCTCCATGGCGCCCTTCTGTCACCAATCAATTCCGAGTGCTGAATGTTTGAGGAACACTTAAACGTTGCACGGGAAAACAATTTCTACGTTTAATCCGCTGTTACTGCGCACAAATGCAGAATAGGCGTTGCTAGCTGATCCAGATTGATTGTTGGCGAAAAATCACATCTTAAGCCGTTAATGATCAAATACATCTCGATCAAGACAATTTCTGTTCACAGTTGCTTTATCTGCCAACAGTTCGGGATGTGATATAGAATTAATTGATCAATTATAACAGGGTTGATCGTGTTTAGAGATTAATTGTCTCTCTCACATCCTGACGCCCTTGTTAAAGACCATCATAGCCTTTTATTATATTAACTTACATGTATGCATTTACTCTGGGATAACTGCACCTGGAATTTCTAAATCCGAGAATCAACAACGACAATATAGAAAGAAGCATACATCTCGATTCCTGGCACCCTTGTTAAAGACCATCATAGCCTTTTATTATATTAACTTCTACATTTACTATGGTATTTCTAAATCCGAGTATCAACAATGACAACTTAGAAACAAGCCAACATGGTGGACAAAAACGTCAGCGAAATCATTTTTGTAATGTTGATATGGAAAAGATGTAAACCCTGCAGCGACAAGTTCATTGGAAGACTGAATACATGCACACGAAGTTTCCCTTAAGCAATACGTAAAGCAATAACAATGCTACTTTGTAATTTGAATCACTTTTAGTTCGATTAATGTTATAAGTCTCTTTTGATAGAATAACCATACTGCGTGATTTGGGATAGTAAAAAATTGGTTATGACCTTACGTAGATACAGAGGAACAACAGAAAGTTTTTTGTTTTTTTTAACTTTTTACATTCCTCCATCTAAATGATACTTTCACTTAAAATTAGATCTGTAAATTATTCCTGCAATCAGAAGAACATACAGAGCGACACATTTCATTAAACTAACTTATTATTAAGGACAATCACCTCCTTGTTCCTTAAGGTAAAAGCTTCATTATATTCTAGATTTCTGTTGAAAACATGTTCCACATGAATTTCTGAACCAAAATGACTGTTTGGATCATTGGTTGAGTGCTTATATTATCAATTTGTCAATTAGAATGTCGGTTACCAATTTCAAAGCAATATATGCAAATGTCCCTAGTGCAATATCGACATAATAAACGTTCTAAAATATTTTTCGATATTGATATTTTAATATTGAAAGCATCGGTAGATTTATGTGTCTCCTAGAAAGTAAAGTTTTCGTCATTTAGGTATAACACTGTGAGGAGATTAGTGTTTAGAACATGTTCAATACCGAGACCAGTCTGAGACACGACCTCTTATGCAAAGAAGCGAAACAGCATCAAATATATTGTCGCAAATTACATTTCCTTACGGTGCTAAAGAGTGTAGTCTTTATTGTGGTATGTAGCCTTGATTCTATGTCCTAACAATATCTATTTATACCATAGGCTTATCAGAAGAAATCGAAATTTATTTATAGCATGCTGAAGTTGCTGCAACTGTTTCCAATTTCTGTGCATTGATATATGGAGAACAATAATTCATCACCAACTCTATTGAATCCATCTACCCTCGATTCACTACATTCAAATAATAAGTATGCACAGCAGCTTCAATTCGACGGTTCGAGATTTGGGAAAAGGAGCCATTTTTTAATTTTCATCTTACATGTAGCTCCAAAATCAGATGTGCAATAAAGGAAAGGTATTTTATGATCGATCCCGTTTGTCTGAAGCTAACATTAACCTGTCGCTCACTGATAATAATGGTTTCTTGCTAATTTGTTCGACATATGGCAATGTTTGTTTTTCAGACCCAGTTATATTGGCTCAGACAAGGTACAGGAACAAAGTAAAGCAGCAAACGTAATCAGTTTATAACTCAGACTTCTGCCAGTGGATATTGACCTGTTTGTTTATTTAGTGTTTGACGCCACACTCAATGATATTTCACTTGCATTAAGAACTTGGATCGCTTGTGTTTGATCTAACACAGAGAAGAAACTATATATTAACCACTGCATGTTAGCCGCTGCAATTCCCTTCTCAGAACCTTTAAAGGGTTTTCTGGACTATCGTAACAGGTATGCCCACTATGAGCCACATCTCGGCTCAAGTAGCTATCCAGCGCTTCCAAATATTTCGCAATGTTGACATTTTGTCTTGCAGCTCTCTCACAATTTTTTGTTGCCTTCATCCTTCATCTTTAACCAGTCCAGTTAAGAGAACTGGAGTGTACAGTCAGAAGGTACACATAGCCGAATGACACATAAATCGACAATTTGTTTTACATCAAAGTTGGCCTACTTTAACTTATAAAATAAACTGACCATTCATTCCGAGTCAAGTGTTTCAGATTAACGAAAACCCAACCTGCAAGTCACAAAAAAGAGTACTATATAACCCCTAACAGACTGCTCGTTGTAATTGGGGTCTTGTGTTTGTGATGAATATAAGGCCGAGAACCTTCCCTAATTAATTGATTAATTGATTGATGGATTGGTTGATTGATTGATTGAATCTACGGTTTAGCATAAATATTTGGAGCTATATCGCATAGGCGGAAAAGACAGAAGACGACACAGAACAGACTTCAAGTTACCAGTATCTCTCCTAAATGCGGATGTTTTCGAACGAAGATCAAAGCTACTGAAATTAACCAACCAAGTCTATTGTTTCGATCGCAAAAAAACAAGTCTCCATCTAGGTGACACAAATATCGTTCACAAAACATCAGTTTACTGTTTCTGTATTGTTTATATTTATACATTAACATAACAGATTATGCAGCTAGTCTGAGGTGAGGTCTTGTGTACGAAGAAGATGCCGTATCTAATTGCGCAGGAGAAAACGGATAACTTAGCCAGCGAAATACAATCAGAAACGATTGAAATATAAATGTCTGAATTTCTCTCGAGTATCAGTTGTACCAAGCTTTAATATTATTTTAAATTTGATTTACTAACCAAGTTTCATCTAGCTTTTGAGGAAGACAGAAACTTCGGGACACACCGTCAACAGTTCGCCCCTAGCTGGGAGTCCTGGCATGGAGTTCTGGTCCTTGCCACGATTGGTTTATTCCCGTTTCGACAACTTTTTTTATTTTGCTACCAAAATCCAAGTTGGCCAAACGGGAGTAGCAGCGGTATGAAATCAGACTCACCACAACGCGATTAGAGGGATTTAGTTTTAGACACAGGGGTTTACTCATATTGGAAGTTTATTCAAGTACATTTAGCACATTTATACATGGCATAGATTTATTAACATCGCATTGAACAGAAAAAGACAACTTAGTCATCCAAATTATTAAGGAATTATGGAAAAGTCCACCTACTAAAAAAATTATAGAATAATGGAAAAGTCCACCTACTTAAAATGTGTAAAGGTAAAGTTGTTAAGTGAGTAACCAAAATTTGTCGAAGATTAAATTCATCTGTTAGCAAGTTTTAAAAAACTGCATTGCACTGAAGTTGTATATCATTACATATTCCCTGTCTATCTATAGCATACAGTTATTGCTGAACGCGACCACACAATGAGCGACAATATGCCAAATACCACTACATATGAGGTTCCGGGTTTCAGTTTAATATAGAGATTAAATGGTTCTTTATTTCGTCGAGACTTTGACTCTTGTATATTGACCATTTAATATGACATTAACGTTGTGTGTAGTTTTACAGCTTACTTGGCTGTCAAGGGACTACATTCTCATTACCGAAACATTAATATAGTTGGAATTGACTGAGCGATTTTGTTTGCTATATATCTTCCACTAATAGCCTACCAGTTGGATCCTTACTTCATTGTTTCTCTCTATTAATTTTGGGATCATTTGACGTTGTATGTGTGACGATTATCTTCCAAGCCACTTTTTTCCTGGAATCTACTCCAACAATGGAAATGTCTCCATGATACAAGCGAATGATTTACAAGGCCGATACACTTTCAACCGAGGATTCACACGAGCGCTTCCGATTGCTGCTAACTTGACGACTGAGATCACCGGACATATAGTCTTATTGTAGGGATGAAAACACACTGGGTGCTTTTATGGTTAGTGTACATGTAATATACCGGCTTATCGTTTCTACTTTTATCCTGCTTATGTCGAATTATTTTTGGCTTCATTTCACTTATGACAAATATTTTTCACATCTACGAAAATATTTGTAACATATGTCACACAAATACGCATGTGCATTTTTCTTAAAATATGTAAAAAATATTTGAACTTATATGAAAAATATTTTCAATTATGCAAATTCCACTTTACATACGTAGAATTCATTTTTTTACACATATGTGCAAATGATTTTCATATACGTAGAAAAATTCTATACATGTAAAATAATTGTACATATATGCAAACGTGCTCGACATACGAAAAATACTAAGACGGGTTTACTTCACAAAGCGTAATGTGAAACTGATACCCTGTTCCTCTTTTACAAACCGACAAACGGACATCGGAAGAGGGTACCAATATAGGGATAATAAAAGCTACTGAATCTTGTCGAGAGGTGTACGGAATTTACAGATTGAGTGGGAACTGGAAAAGAGAAACGTCTATTATGAATTAATTATCCACCAAACCTTTTTGAGTGAGATTGTATTTCATCTGTTAATATGTTTTGACTAGCGTTGATATCAGTCGGATGTCCTCAAATGTACTGTTCATGTACACCACAGTAGCGAGATTCCCCCGAGGCGATGAGCATCTTCGCCTTTAAAATTATCTCCCCTGATATCAAATGCTGCCATGACTACACTGAATGCCAAAAAATATATTGTTTCTCATATTTTGAAATCATTAAAACATGCATATTATGAATCAAATCTGATGAAAATAAACTTCGTGTTAATTTTCGATAAGCCTTAATATTAACGTTTGGAGTGAAAGCTCCCCCCCCCCCCCCCTGCCCCCCCAAACTTTAGTTGAACGAATAACTCCAGTTCTTTCCTTAATCAACCTTTAACGAGTTCACAATCCAAAGACTGACACAGGACATTTTTTAAATTCCAGCAAAAACAGTTGAGACCTCAGCTCGAGGTCAACTTCAGTATGTAAACACATCCGAATTACGCATCAGTCGACAGTCTACATACATTAAAGTATTTTGTCACCATCAAGTACCATCTAGCTTTTCAATACAGACTGCAGCATTGGGACTAACCAGCACTATCACGTTCTTCCCTGAAAATCACGCGGCGGAGCTCCATTGTTCGCCAGTTACAGACAAAG
The DNA here is from genome assembly GCA_030265115.1 of Mopalia vespertina. NCBI lineage: Eukaryota > Metazoa > Mollusca > Polyplacophora > Chitonida > Mopaliidae > Mopalia > Mopalia vespertina. The sequence continues at coordinate 6,761 of JAQQZZ010083218.1, forward strand.
CCAGCTCCTTCAAAATGTGTAAATCTGTAATGTGGATCGAAATAAAATGGAAACAATAGTTTTGATTTAATAATAATGAAATCTGAAAGTTAATGACTTTAAAAACGAATTAGTTTGATCTGCAGCTGTATGAAATCATTTTATCGTCCCGGTGTATTTGTACATATGTAATTTGCCTGACGACGACCACATTATTTTTTGTTAATTTACCGAATATCACTACACAACATGGCCCTGGTTTATGATCGAGTGGTCTACCGTCTAAATGCAATGCCATGGAGGTTAGTAAGACAACGACGGATTTTATCAAATGGAATCACAGTTGACCGTATTACGCTAAAATAACACATCGGCCATAACCACGGACTCAAATGATCCATACATGCCAAAAAGTCAGCTAAAATACAATCAGCAAGTTCAGGGGGGGTGCGGGTGGGGGGGGGGGGGGAGAAATACCATTTTGTTATTTTAAGAACTATACACAGAAATAGTTGGCATTGTTTCGTTTTTTATTCAAACGCACATAAACTGATTATATCCTGTACTAACAACACAAACAATACTAAGAAACACTTTCCATATGGATTTCAACTACAACACAAAGAAGTGCAATTCCGAAAAACGTTAACTTCATGTTGACTTAATATTTTCAAATAAACAATAATTCAACTAAATCCCCCTATAATAGAGCCATAATTTTCCAGGCAAAATCCATATATGTATGACATTCGCCGCAAAACGTAGGAAACTCTTCTATAGAGAATATGAGTATAATATGATGAAGCTGTTACAGAAATCAAACCTAAAAATGTTTTACAAAAAATATCGTCCAAAACATAGACACGTGGGACAAAATATAAACATAAATGTATTTTGGAACCACTTGAAGAGTATGTCTGAGGGTAATGCACATGTTGAAGTTAATGGTGAGTGTAATCTGTATGTTAATGAAGCTACACCCTGGGTCTTTGTAGAGCTCGATGAGGAAATACAGCGTTTTAAATTGTAGAAGTTATCGAGATACTTAAAAGAGACAAACGTATATTACCATTGTTGGTTAAATTATTTAATGAAATATTTCAAAATGGTGTGTTTCCATCATGCTGGCCTCAAGGTGTTTCAATTTCTGTTTACACAATAGGTAACCCAGATGATGTGAACAATTTTGAAGGAATGAACCTATTGCTAGTCAACTTTTCAGCCCTGCGTTAAATAGCAGATTATTGAAATGTCATCAAGATGTTAGTGTTGTTCAAACTGGGAATTGGCACCCGAGGCACAATCTCTTTCTCAGTGCTTTAATTAACAAATTTGTTTCAAAAAGAAAATAACATTGTACTGTTGTTTTAAGGATTACTCGAAGGCTTTCGACTCGATTAAACACTCATATTTATGGATTTGGATGGAAAGGGGGAAATCGATGGGAAGATGTTGAAGGTTATCAAGCCATTATGAAAACATTACCATATGTGTATGATGGCAGGGTGAATATTCCGAATCGTTCGGGTACTCACTCAGCTCAATGCAACGGGAATGACTTAATGTATTCCCTATGTGTCAAATATTTGGAAACGGCAACAAAACTGAGAGCATATATCAAGACTCATTTCACCCGTAGCTGAACAACTTTCTCTTCTTGGTCATTCGGTTAAAGATCATTTTTAAATCATGCCGATTGAAATTCTTCCCTGTGAAGAGGAAACGAAAGAAGAAACGTTTAGAAAGAGAAGCTTATTGGATTGAAACTCTTCAAACATTATAGCTGCTGGGTTTTAATTGGTAACCAGATACAGGGGCTAAAAAGATATTTTTCCAGTTGTATTCCTATATCACCAACCTAGCTCCAAGTTGGCTGGTCTCATTATATATAGGAATATCACACTCTTGTACCTAAAGTGTATATTCATCTCTCACTAAGACCCAATATAGCATACAATAGAAACAAAAATTTAAAGGTTTTCTTAAACCTACTGTTTAAGGCGAAACTTCCCTCTGTAACAGACAGCTTTTTACCCTAATTCTCTTTGATGATTCATCGATTTAAATAAATGACATCCCTGTACCAGTGTTATTATTGTTTTAGAAATATATCAATAAATTGTATGCTTACGGCCAATTTACTAAACTTAATTTCAAAATTTAATAAACCATCATTTACTGGTTTATTATGTTAAACTCTTTTCCTACATTTCCTACATACATCAATCCATATTAAGAATGTTTCTTACATGTACAATGCCTACTGCCGCTAACAGAAGTGGTACATTTTGAAAAGAAAATGTAGTTATTTTCCAATTCCAGTTAACACGTTACAGTTCTGTTTATGGAAATTAATTGCCTATGTGAATAAATCAAAAGACCATGTTAACAGAGGTTATGTTGGTAATTATACTGACGAGTTGGAACACAAACCATTCATATAGATGGCACACGTCTTTATTTGTTTATGTAATCACTTCATTTCGGTAATCGGTAGTGTACATTTTATGAAGATTTTGCTACTGCATAGAAGCACACCTGAGAATGACTATAGAACCCTGAGGATGATCACGTCCTGCTAACTGCACCATGCACACCCGTCTCTGGGGAACCTATTGCTCACATAGCAGTCTTGATAACGGAGGATCTCTTCTGTCTTAAGTGTTGTCATAAGTACGATCCTCGGACGAGATGAACAGATTGGTTTTGATATAACCTGTGTACTAAGCTATGAAAATGCCTAGTGGTTATAAATCAACCAGAAAAGTTAAAAGTGTAAACAGAAATGAAAAATGTGCTAAACGCTCCTCCCTGTTGGGACACATGTTGCGAAAGCCTTTTGCGTGCTCCTGATGAGCGTATAAAAACATTTTAGGGCCGGTGAAATCTTATATCAATATTTGAGTACAGCTGTTGTGAGAGGAATTACGCTGATCTGACCGAGGCTCAATGATATTGACAATGTCCTATCGATATTCAACCAGCATCCCGGTGCCATATTATTCCTCTCAGTCTATCGGTCGACAGATGGGCGGACGGCTGGAGGCTTTTAGTGGAAGCGTGTGCCGCACGGAACATGTTTACTTTGGTAAAGACAACATGACATCTAGTATAACTGACGACGACTACATGCCGATCTTGGCAATAATACAATCTGTGCGGTAGTTTATTAGAGTTCGCGTGGTTGGTTACAGATCAACAGTGTAGCAACGGTTTCACTCTTACCATAGGTATAGCGCATACTCTCAAACTTCTGCAATGAAGCACTAAAACTTTCTATGTCTATATGGTTTGCACATATGTCAACCTTTTACAACACACTTCTTATAAACGAAGCCGTATAGAGAAGCAAATCAAACAATGAACCATAACTCCACTTCAAGGGTGTATTGTAAATATTGCCAAGGTGAATATAAAAAAGTCCATATGTTTGAATTATCGATTGGCATGTAAGTACATATCAAACAAAAAAAGAAAACAGCCTGCCGACCTAACTTATGTCTCGCCGATCCTGTGATGTTCATTTAGCACTACAGGTATATAGTACACGCAGATTGTCCTTCATGGGGACGTAAAACGCATTTTAACTCCACATTTCTTCCCTTTGTGTCTCAATAGTTACTTTACACCGTGTGTCTGTAAAACTTGAATTTGAAAGTCAAATTCTAACGATTTATTGGTGTCTGATTTATTTATGTCCCATAGCCGTTGTTTTCAAAATTGAAATATGGTTTTCGTCGAGATACAATATTATTAAACAATCATACCAACAAGACTAATAATATGACAAATAGTATTAAAATAACCATAAAATACCTGCGTTAATTGCAATTCCTTAGAATGCATATTGCCATAAATGAGGAATTCAAATTTAAAAGATACATATCTTTCAAACTTAACGGACGAAGGCTTCTCAAACTTTGCTCTTCTGTTTTGAAAAGGCAACTTTTTAAGGACTTTTATGAGTGCGTAATATGCAAATTGTAACTTTATTACTTCGTGCAGCGTATACAATGCATCGTCCGAGGAAAGGTGGGGGCCTTACGTGAAAATACCGCTCCCTGTTCCAGGAATGCTCCAAATAACTTGTCAAACAGACAGCTGTTACTTTCAGCGCGAGCTGGCTCCAAACCACAATTAATTTTCCATACGCAGTAACAGTGGCGGATTCAGGGACGCGCACCCCTTTCGGGGCTTTTAAAAACGGAGAGGGAAAAGAAAAAAAAAAAGAAAGAAAGAAAGAATAAAAAAATGAACATCACAAAAACGTATCAATTTTACTGGCTGAATAAACCTTTACTCGCACATTAATTCATTTTACCGGGTATTTTTATGCAAATTTCAAATATTTTGGAATTTGTGGAAACAGCGTGCTGGTAAGGCCTGTGACTGGAAATAACATATCCATAAAAACAAGTTTGGTATGGCGATATTTACAACTCTTCCGTTGAGGTGCAGGCATGAAGGTCTGTCACGGACAGCAATTGTATCATGGCGTTGATAACGAGATCTTTAAAATAAAACTCTGAAACAACATGCTCCTCTATGGTCAAATCCAAGACTCGGGATTAAAAACATGTAGAAATGGTTTAGATTTTGACAGTCTCTCGCCAGATTGATCAGACATTTTCGGATCATGAAATAATTGTAAAAAAAAAAAAAAAAAAATGCGTACTAAACTATCGATCTTGTCAACGTCCCGGCCCAGGATATATTTCCAAAATGTGCACTTTTGTTAGGTTTTGAAGTTTTAAACTTTTAATGACTACCACAAAAAATGTTTCTAACATTTAGACAACGTCGGGTAAATATTCTTTTCAGTAGAGTAAACTTTCTTTGTTGCGCAACGTCATGTAACAGTCTGTTAAGTTAACACTTAAAAGAGCTTTGAGCAACCGGCTGCATTCTTTTGTCAAAGTTTCGGTAGAATTGCTCTCTTCAGTAGCGTTCATACGGAGAACTTTAAAACCTCCCAAATTGCACCGATAACAAATAAAACCCCTAAGTAATTTATTTGTACGTAAATTTATAGTTTTGGAGTTCGATTTAATTTTCTGAAATATTTTTTAAAATTAACCTATCAGAAAAGCAACTGTTCGATAACCTGGCCAAGTCATTTTTGCAAAAGATAACATGTAGTGTTACCATGCAGACCCTCTAGCCGTGGTCGAAGTTAACGCGAGGAGAGTCTGGTTCACGCGAGACTTTGTGACACTAGGATTCAAGACTACAAAAATACCGCCTGTATCTATGGAAGCCGAGAGCGGCCATCTCGCTCCCTCACGTTGTAAATTTGCAACGCGAAGGAGCAAGGGAGCGAGATGGGCGCTCTCGGCTTCCATATGCATATCTATTTTTTCTCTCTTTCTTCTACTGTATTAATTATGATAGATCTTAATCGATGAAGCGAAAAATGAGTGACCAAAGTTCAGTGCCAAAATAAGCTGGGATTGCCTCTACAGGCGTCCTAATTCTCAGAGCTTACGGGACCTAGGCAACCCATGGTCCCTCGCATTTGGGTTGTGATAGTCGTCAACCCCCATTGCCCTTCTCGCCCCCACCCCCCTTTCGCGAAATCCTGTATCCGCCACTTCGTAATATTAACATTTGGTCTTAAAACTCCCTCTCAAACTTGCGTTGAGTGAAAACCTCAAGAAATCAACCTTTCCAGAGTACCCAATCCAAAGCAGGACACATCATGATTTTGAAGTACTGAACACAACAGATGAGAGGGGTCATCTGAGGTCAACTTCAGAACGTTACCACAGCCGAATAACGCATCAGTCGACAGTTTACATGTAATAAATATGACCTGATTATGCTAATATAACACTTTGATCATAAACCTTTTTGTTTTTAGAACTGCATTCAATATTCTGACAACACGGAAGTGGTATGATGTTAGATTCCATCACTACCCGGAAGTTGTTTATCGGCCATTGGCTAAAAATCTTTCCTGTGCAACTTTAAAGCCGCTATTAAGTCACGTCGGAAAAAAAACCTTGTCTCAAGAAGCAGATGGCTGACTCGATAACACAATAGACTTAACACAAGATGGCGGTCAAAACATTTTCATATTTGAAAGAGTTCGACAATATTTGTCTCTCTGGACTCATATAAATTCTTCCTGATGCCATGTTTGTTTTCTCTGTTTCTCATGTTCCAGAAGATGTGTGCATTATTTTACAATGGTAGCTGATTGTTCTGTTCTTTTGTCTATTTTGATATCGGGAAAGATTTATAAGGGAGAAGTTTGCAGCACGTTCAAGTGAGGCGACACTTTGACGAAAAGAACAAAATCCGTCAATAGCCACTCCTAAGTTGTGTTCACGTATTTTTCCCTTGTGTAATCCGACTGGGGCGAGCTGACATTTTCATAAGGGATTTCTCCTATACGCTCGGACGTCTTTCAAGGTAAATTAAAAATGGAGCTACAAACCAAATGTCAAAACAAATGTTTTTATTCTTAAGCAGAGGTGTGATATTATGTTAAGTATACGATTACAAGCCAAGCTATATCAATGTCTGCCGCTCGAACGGTATACGGACGCAAATGTAGTATACATGGAAACACGATAATGAACTTCACAATCTTTATATATGTTATGTATGTCTTTTGAATGTTTTTGGAACGCATCTAAAGCATTTGACAGAGTCAATCATTGGAAATTATTGAAGAAACTGATTGATCGTAAGCTTCTGATTTACATTGTAAAAATTATATGTACTTGGTACAGGGTTCAGCAATGTTGCGTAACATGGGGCTCAGAAATATCCGATTACTTCAATGTATCGAATGGGGTTCGACAAGGGGATATCTTGTCACTTTCTCTTTTTGCAATTCACTTACATGATCTTCATGTAGCATTGTCCGAAGCTAATATCGGATGTAATATAGGTGGGTTGTTCATTCACTACTTAATATATGCTGATGACATGTGTTTAATTTGTTCTGCTAATCTGCTAAAGCTCTCCAAACATAATTACACATCATTTGTGAGTCTTTTCAGTTGAACATGATATACTATATAATGTTTTAAAAAACGCTCTGAATGTTCATCCGATGTAACGGTTACAACCATTTTACTTCCCCCTCTGTAAACTTGTGTGGTACAAAGTTAGACTATGTGAATAGCTACACTTATCTTGGACATGTTATTGCCAATGATTCGACCGATAATAATGATATAGAAGTTCAGAAAAGATAACGTGTGTGAGAGCGAACGTACTTCTACGCAAATTCAGTCTGATTTCAGTCTGAAATAAAAGATTATTATTTTTATTATTATTATAATATAATAACACCTGTCACACCTGTGAAATGCGCGGGAATGATTATGGGGACTTTGGGCTGACTCGGGATATTCAAGGGGACTAGGACGAACATACACATCATGTCGCAACTCTCAAAACCCCATAATGTTGCACTTATGGGTTTAGGACACAAATAGGGTACACTTATTTTGGATGGCTGCTTATGTCTCAATTGGAACATTGTGGTCATGTCCTTCTCGAAACATTACGGGGAGATATTGCATTTGTTATGTTTTCAGAAACAAAGTAATAAGTTGCGGAAAGACGTTTTGCTGAAATACACAGATACAGTACTTAGATGTGTTTTTTACTCAGTGGCTGCAGAATACGTGGTAATTATGATGGATAAATCTGGATTTGGAATCTTTAGTTAAGTCTTAAATGAGACTTGGCCTCGTCATGAAATCTTGAAACGTGAAATTTGTGTTGGCTTCTTAGTTAATTTTAGTTAATGAAATAATATATGATTCAGTTATGTTTTGTTTTTTTAAATACGATTATACTAAGCAAAAATAACGCGACAAAGATCACTTTGTGCAAGTTGTACTTTACTATAACAAGCTTTCGGATAGTAACTTTAAAGCAACCTTTATTTTTGTATCAGTAAAAATTGTCAAAAAAGAAAACAATTTTGCAGAATTTAAAGCTTTTGTTATTTACGTATTTGTATTTAAGGCGAACTGAAGAACATATCTTATTATCCGTCGACCAAATTCGTTTTGTTTGGTAAATTTACATGGAGGTAAAAACCTGTACAACCCGGGTGATTTCTAATATCACAAGAGGCCTCCGCTTAAAATTTTATTTTCTAAATTTAATAAAGCTTATTTTTAAAATCGATTTTTCGTTGACACAAAGTTAGTTCAAAACATATCTGCTTTACAATCGCTCAATTTTAATGACGCTGAAATATCGGAAACAGCCTTTTGTTGGCCCTTCTTGTATAGCGTCGTTGGCCCTTTCGAAGTGGCTGAAAGCTGCGTTGTCATTGCAGCGTTGGATGTAAAGGGAGGTAACTCGGAATGCAAACAAAGATCGTATTGACGCAGAACCTATTTTCATATGGTTTTCTAAATAAAATCGCACATACTGTGGCTTGGCGGATAATAAATTCGTTATAGACGTTTTTCTCAAGGTGTACGGACTTTAATGATCGCCCTGCGGCTCAGGGCGTACGAGTTTGCAAGACGGTCATAAAAGTCCATACACCTGAGAAAAACGTCCATAACTAATAATATCTGTTACGGCGGCAAGCATTATTCTCAGGGAACAAGCCGTATACGGTGATGGTTTTCGTGAATTAGAACTTTGTATGCGTGTACATGTTCATACATTGATTAATGCTATGAATATAACATGTACAATTGCCGATTATGCCGAAATGACAATCTACATACATTTCAAGATTTTAACATTCCACATGAAGTCAGACAATGACAACATCGTTTGTCTCGAAATTAACATTTTTAATTCATTAAAGTATTTCATTTTTTTTAACATTCTCAATTTTGATTTGTTATTCCAAAGTATTACCAATAGTTACATTTGAGCCTATAATTTGGTTATCCGTGGAATCTATTTGAGAGGATGACAAGTGTTGGGGATTAACGCACGATTGATTGGTGACTATAGCCGTGCATAGGTTTATTTCACTTATATGACGGCGGTGCACATTACCGGTAAAGAGTCACACTAACATAAACAGTCAAATGGGACAGAACGACTATCCACTGAGTGCTGTAATTGGTCATATGCTGATGTGTAGTACCAGTAATCATTCAAGCAACTCAGTAGTTATGCATTGTACTTATTACCACTGTATAACCCCGAGTAGGCCTACATCAATTCTGTAGTGGCTTACACACCAGCTGTTAGGTCATCTGTAGACGGACTTTATGATACAGAATGTATTCAAATTCACGTTGTATGGTTTCTGATGAACAGTTGCTAATATTCTGATTAGATATAGAGAGTGATGAACAGTTGCTAATATTCTGATTAAATATAGAGAGTGATGAACAGTTTTTAATATTCTGATTAGATGTAGAGAATGATGAGCACTTGTTAATGGTATAATGGTTATAAGACCCCGATATAAGATTTCTCAGTTCAAACTATAATACTTAGATGATAAGTTTTGTCTGTAGTATAGCAGTGTTTTGCGCAAGCGATCCCGGTGCTTGTATATAGCTATAGCAAATACAATGCCGTTAACTAAAGGCCAATTAAGAACATCTTTATAAATGCGACTGAATATAGTATACTAAAAAGTAAAGTTCCTTAAAGTTTATGGTTTCCAATTGAGCAAAAAACTGCTCCTTGTATTTATCTTTGAAAATACAGAGACAAACCATTGTATAAATATTAATTATTCTGTTTATAAAGATGATATAACTAGCGTGTCAAATATTAATATCAAGCAATTTGTATACAATAAAACGTCAACTATCGAGTATAACATGCTTCTAACAGTGTGCATTACAGTAAATCATCACTACAGTGTCAAATATGATTTGAACTAAATCAACTACAGTGTAAAATATGATTGGGAGTAAATCAGCTACAGTGTCAATTATGATTGGGAGTATATCAGCTACAGTGTCAATTATGATTGGGAGTAAATCAGCTACAGTGTCAATTTTGATTGGGAGTAAATCAGCTACAGTGTCAATTATGATTGGGAGTAAATCAGCTACAGTGTCAATTATGATTGGGAGTGATTAAATCAGCTACATGTACTATTATGTCAAATGTGATTGACAGTAATTAATCAACTACAGTGTGAAATATAATAGGGAGTAAATCATATTTTTTTTATATAACCATCACTTACTGTGCCAAATGTGAAAATCAGCAACTACTGTGTCCAATGTGCCTGAAAGTTAATCACAACTGCTGTGTCATATCTTATATTTCTTAAATTCTATGGAGTGTTCCAAACCCTGTTGTGTCAAATATTATCAGGGGTCAAATCGTCACATATTGTGTCAGGTGTCAAATATGTATCCGAAAAACACCAACTACTGTCCAAAATATTACTGAGAATAAAACAACATCTTGGTTTGATTTTTGTGATAGGAAGTTGATTACTACGTCAAATTTAGGCCTACATTTAATACAGCAAAGTGTATCTGGGCAGAGCATTTGAAATTTACTAAGCTAGTTCAATATACAACTGTGCATGTATTTTCACAGTATTTCACTAATATTTATTGAAACTAAATAAAATAAGCATTTAAATAGCAAGTTCGGTTTTGTTTTGTGAAATTGATACCATAATATAAAGCCTTTTAATATTATCTTCTGGTAGGAATTACACTCATTATGTTTGTTTTGTTAGTGTTTGTATATATAACCTATCAATCGGTTTATATTTGTATAGTATAGACTTAACGTAAAGTTGCAAGTTCAGATAGAATTCGTTACATATAAGACTAAGATAATAAATATTGTACGAAGGTTTGCAGAAACTTATTTTCGTTTGCTTTATTCCGTTAGCCTTACTATTTTGTTACAGCATGGACTGTTCTTATAAATCGAAGCATTCTGTTATAGTTTAAATTCCTCACGTCCTCTTCAAAATAAGTGCTTTGTTATCGACTTCCGCCTATTGGCGTTGCACAAAGTCTCACTTCCGGTAATATAAATGTGTCCATTTGTCCACAGCCTAATGGGTAGAATGAAGACATTAAAATGATACATTAAGTAAATATATTTATTATTTGTTCTTGATCTGCTTGTTGTTTATTCCAATTAAACTTCGTGCCTTTTGGACGATGTTCATCACAGACTGATCAGGAAGCCGAACAAGGGAGGTTTAAACTAGCCGTGATCTTCCCGGAGCTTTCTGTCCAGATCCACCGTCAAATGGCGTTCGCAGACAATTAAGGCCATTTTAGTTACCTGCAGAGACTTTTCGATCTTTTACGTTCTACAAAGAAAGGTAAATAAGGCGCTGTTGTCTGATAATGGCTTTAGCCTGGGTAGATTTAAGACTGGTTGTATAGATATTAACTGAGTGCACGTGTTCATTGAAAACCGACCTGCTTAGCTGATGTAGAACCTGTAATGATCGACAAGACCGCCACATACACTGGCGCTCAATTAACTCACCATTATATCGTTACAGACTTTATTCCATAGCTTCACATAGCATGTTCAATGCTAACTTCAGTACCCTGTACAATGAGCAATACAAGGAGTTAAACATATATTTATTCGAAATACAGATGTACTGTTAACTGGATTATAGAGAGCAAGTTCATCAGTTTAGAGAGTTATATAGATAATATAGTAAACTTACAATATAACGGTAACTCATAATTTGTCAAAATAATATCTTCCAGAAAATGTTGCAAGACCAAGTGAAAACAGGTAGTTGACTGGTTGGCTGGGTGGTCTATGCGGCTGACATTTCGGTGCCTGGCTGAGGATCGTGGGCTCGGTTAGCGTTTAGCGTTTCGGAATAATGATCCGCCTTCGATTTGAAGATGTGTGATTACAGGTTTAGTATCCCTCGGTGTACTTGAGGTATAAGAGGGACCCAGCAGTGATGTCCCGATTGGTCACAGGCGGGACAATTTTCTGAACTTAAACCTGTTAGTGTTACAGTGTTGTCCAAACACATATATATATAACTGCAACAAATGTAACTGCATGGTCAGGAATCTATATACAATGTCATGAGATTCTAATATTACAACAACATCATTGGCAGAGAGAACACCCAGACATCGGCACATCAGCTCACATTTGTTTGTTTGACAAAAAATAAACTGTAAAAGGGAAGTAACTCTCAGCATTTGTCTTTAGTAGTTAGTCAGGTTGAATGTGTGGAGTTGAGCCAAATATATTGGAATTCTTATTGTAACTTAAAGATGCGAACAGCTCTGGTCGATATATGTATG
>JAQQZZ010083229.1:0-18957 GCA_030265115.1 Mopalia vespertina
TAATAGTCGGCATAAGTAGCCTCCGGCTAATGTTATCTATTGTAAAACCGACTCTAAATAAAGATTTGATTTGATTTGATTTGATTTGAAGAAGGAAATGAAAACTTGTACACTTTTGGTTTTTCTTTATTCTGCAATTTTTATGTCTTTGTTTTTTTTAAGCTTATTTCTATGGATTCTCAAAGTCCCGGTTGCGGTCTTCCTCCATTTTTAAAATCATTAATCATTGAACTTTATTTATTAACTTGTAATTCGATCGCGTTGTTTAGATAGTGATAATATTTATCATAATTGTATAAAACCATGACCTCGGCCCATTTTGTAACAACCATGTACCATCTAGCTTTTCAACGCAGAATGCAACTTTGGGATAAACCCGCGCCATCACTATCTTATCAGGAAGCCAAAAGGCCGAGCTCTATTTTAGCGACATTTGAGAATAAGTTATGTCGGTCAACATAAAATGAAGCAAGTTTTTGATTGACAAATAAATAAATTAGTTAGTATCTTCAAAAAAGGAATTGTATTGATCTACAGCTGAATGCCATAATCCTGATGTATTCATACAGCTGTAATTTGCCTAGCGACGATCGCACAAATGTCCGTTATACCGCATATCACTGTGTTCAAAATGGTCCTTGGGTGCATGGTTGGTTGTTTGGTTTTGTTGGCGCATGCAACTCCACGGGGCTTTTTCGCGCCATAGCTTTATGTTAATAATAATAATAATAATACCTAAACTTACTTACATCACGAAATTATCGTTTTTTGGTCTGCAAAATATATTTTGCAATTGCAGCAGAAATTTTGCTGCTATTCTTATCTGGATTTAACAGATTTCCCGGATTGAACTGAGTCACACCCACGTGATGTAATCAAGTGTACATGTTTTCACGAAGTGTAACGTAAGTGTTACAAAACAATAGGAAGTGCTCCATTGTGTCTGGAACCAGATAGTTTATACAATTCCCATCTGGGTCCAAATGGTCCTGGCTTATGACCAGGCGGTTTATACGCATGTCATGGGGGTAAGGCGGCGACAGTTTTAATCAAATGACATCGCCCGTATGACAACGTACGTGGATTTTTTGTTTTGTTATTCAAATAAAATTCTTAATAATAATTATACAGAATGTGTTTTATCAGTTAAAGCAACGAGTGAACACCATCGTTTATGCCTTAAATGTCTCTTTCCAATACGATTTTCTGGCGTTTTTTTTTAATTTCCAAGTTTGTAGCAGATGATGTATACATCCATGCTATATGGCTCTTTAGCTGAAGTCAATAAGAAAGCGTACAGTGGCTATCGCATTAAAGAAGCATGGCTCTGTGGCCACATAGTTTTCTCAGTCAGTTCGTTATATCACATATAGTTGTCTACAATTCAGAGACTTTTACTTGCAAGCTAGCATTTTGTTAACCTATTAAAACTGTCAGCAGAGCTTTGATGTTCGATACACAGTGCTTAATTAGACGACATGACTGTTCGTTCGTTAATGTTTGAAAGAGAGTAAATAGCACTTGCCGAGAACATCTGCAAAAAATTGCCTTCGTCAACATTTTTTCAACATGTTAATGACATTTAGTAAGCTTGTGGTAAAGTATAGTAACAACTCCGAATAAAGATAATGAATTCATTTTGACTCAACGTTTCGGTTTATTGATCAAAATGAATTCATTATCGTTCTTCAGAGTTGTTACTATACTTTACTTTGTTAAACTCCTCAGTGGTAGTCATAATACAAGCTTGTGGTGTTTGCTCATTTTGTTTTGGTCAGTGACACAAATGAGCAACTATTATAGGTAATGATAAAGAAGCTCGTATGTTTTGTCCTCCTGGTCAACCTTAAACACGCTATGTAACATCCACAAGTACGGTGTTTATTATCAGTGAAACAACGAATAAAACGCAAAATTATCCGATATATTTTGTATTATATACTAAAATTTTATCCAAAGCCTAACTAGAATTATATCAAGTCGTTTTAATAAAATGTTGTATTCTACCACTGTTGATTTTCGCTTCAAACTAATTGATTGTATTAAGAAACAATGTGTAGATTTAAAACTGTGTAGATGCTCAGCACCAATAGGTTAATATATTTTTTTATAATTATATATGCATATAATTTACCTGATGACATGAGGCTATCAGGTAAAATAAAACAAATTGGATCGTCAATCGTTTGATCATTACAAGTAAAAAAAAAACAAACGGAGTGATGGATTTCTTACTTGTAATGATCAAACGGTTGACGATCCAATTTGCTTTATAATGCACTGTACATCCAATCTAGTGGAGGACTAGCGGTAGCAGGCAAATGTCCAATTCCCAGATCATCATGAGCCGGTGTTTGGAAGGCAGCTTCGTGTAGTCCTGCTGCTCTCCGAACTAAGAGACAGCAGAAGGCCGATCTTCTTTGTGGTGTATCAATGATTGTCCTATCTTGCCTGTGGCGTCGATGGTTTTTCTTTCTCATTTGTCTTGCACGCCGACATATTAGTCAAGGACGTTAAACCGCGATCAAACAAACAAACACGTTTTAGATCGCCAAAAGATGAAATTTTGTAGCTTAGTTTGACTTTTTTGATGGACAAACCCCTTATTTTTGTGTATACAAATTTGGTAACCGCGCGCACTATTACTAGATGACAACAGAGGCAAGTGTATAAAAACGCGTTGTTCGGTCACAATAAAATGCGGTTATTCTCCACCAACACATAGATCCGCGGTATAGTAGTCAGTCACACAAGGCGACATCGGCGATCGTGGTGTAGTATTTACCATATTTCATTCCGGTTTCTATTAAATTTAAGCATATATATCAGGGAAATAACATAAAATACGACGTTATGCCGAAAACAGAAACACTCAAACTCGTTTAACTTTGCAAAGGCCAACACGATGTAAATAAATCGTAATTACCTTCCTCACTGTGGCGTTTAACACAGAACATGCATGGAGTCCAATAATAATAATTACTGTTGGGTTCATTCTTCAGTAAATATATATAAATAAAATAACAAAAAGGGTCTGGGATTAGTAATTATAAACAAACCAATGAACGCCGTTTGGTGTAAGACTTTGGCAGAACCGATGACAGAATCAATATCGGGGAGCTGATTTGATTTTATTCAGAAAGGTGTTTTCTCGGTAGTAATGCAGTTGTATTAAAAAATGTCTATGGTTCTATGGGGGAGGTTCCAATTGTCCTGGTGCTGTAGGTGCTGGAGTGCAATACAAAGCGGATCTAAGTTGTAATGTCGGTGTTGCGTCTTGTGATTTTATTGTGTTATCTTTGTTTGTTAACAGTTCCTTCGAATGGGATATTCTTCACCCTTTTGGCAACGCCATCATACGAGTTTAATAATCATTAGTACTGCGTCAACCTCCAATCAAACAAACTAACAAAGTCACATTCTGAAAGCATGTCATTCATACTTTATACTGATTAATTGTAAACAAAAGAACTTGTGAACTAATTTACTTATATGGAAAAGAATAATTCTTCTGATTTTCTATTGGTTTTCGTATTCGGTTCCCTTGTGCTGAATGATGGAATAGTCAAGAGGAAACGTATGATACGTAAAATGCCATTGGATGACAACAGCGTAAAGGTCTAAAGATGTTCTATCCTTTACATTATGTACCAATATACTTTACTATACGAAGCAGTCAGAAGACGTCTTCGCTAAACCTGTCAGCCGAAATAGAAAATCAATACTTTCGATCACACAGCCCACGGACTCAATCCGCTTGGAATGCGCCTTGCGTATTGTGTCGAAAAATAAACAGTTCGATCGTAGACAGATTTAATGTTAATTTCCGCTCTTCAGTGGATCTTTGCTGGCCAGAGCACAATGGAGATAACTGTGACACTAGTGATCTCCACACCACCGGACAGTAAGCACGGTCTTATTAAAGAGCCAATCGCTGGTGTCTGTTAATAATCCCGATGTTATATCATTATCGCAGGACTAAATGCATACACAAGCGATGGATAAATACATAATCTGTTCAAGTGTTTTCTACTCTTAGGCCTATACATGCTATAAAATTAAAAACTTAACTGGTATGGTACATTACATGTGGTCAGATGTAACATCTATTGAAGCGCTTGCATACAATTGCAGGGCGTACCTTATTTTTGCTACGATGTACTAATTCATGTAACTTTGTATAAGAACATTTTACATAAAGTAACATGAATAGACCAACACTATCTGTGTGGGCACGTCGTTTATTTAAATGATATCAATGTCGAAAACGGGGTAATCAGTACCCCTCGAATGTCTTCGCGTCGTGGCTAAGTAACTTATGATTTGGACAGCTTAACCTGTTTCGAGCCCGCGGCCGTGGCTTAGTGGTTTGTCTACTAAAGTAATCCTACATCGTACCGTCCACGGTTTCGAGTTTGCCTGTATATGTCCATAAAGTATAAAGGCCTAAGAGGGTCACACGATGGACATCGCGGGGTGCTTTTTATGAAGTTTCCTCCCTGTTTTCAACCGCATGTAAGCAAGGAACTGTGTGAAGTGCGTGGACAATCTGCTGTCATATTAGGGAAATACCCATGAGTATGTAGTAACCACAATCACTCAAACAAAAAAGCTAAACCCATTTCAATGTACAGCATACAAATCGTGTTGGTTTGTTTGGTTTGAATGGATTAACATTGAACCACCACTGGCAACAAACAAAAACATCACAGGACATATACAGGAGACTCACCAAGGCAACAGGAAGCTCTCTCCAGCCACCCACCAAAACTTGTTCGATGTCACATATCGATCATATGCACCAGGGGAGTGATAAATCAGGTGGTAGTTCAGTGGACTTATCAGAATACTGACCATCCTTCAATGAAGCGCTTACAGTCTCGCGTCTCCCAGTTGACCAAAAGTGTATGAATGTGTCACATGATGTGGCTCCAGCAGTCACAAGGGTGGAGGTTTTCCGCCGTATTTAAAGACGGAGGAGCTAGAAATGGACAATCCGTCGTTATATAAATGAAATATCCTTGAATACGACGTTAAACCTAAATGAAACAAACAAGCAAGACAGGGTTTTCATCAGATTACCAAAAACGCAAAGCCGCTATGTAAGTACTATTAACTGCGATGTTAAACGCAAACACCCAGCCTAAGACCCACCACCATATTCTCTTATCCTGACGAGGAAATTTGTGGACAATTTCCGCCTCTCAATAGCATTTCATAGTGTGACGTGCCTGTCGTCTGATTGTCTGTGTATTCAGCCGTCACAACTTCAATCTCCTGTTCCTGTGATAAGGATATATATACGTCCTATAAAGCTTTATAATTGAAGAAGTGCGGTTGCCAGAAGCAATTCAAATATGATCAGATAAGATTGGATATATCCTAGTCAACATCTATTAATTTAGCAGACGACACCATTCGCTACCATCATGGACAATCACGTTTCGTGACAGGCTGAATCCCTAATTTAGAGTCACTGATCCTAATTTCTAATTCAAGCCAAAAAGAAGTCGCCTATCTCCCCCAAAGTGCAAGTATCTGGTATAAAGAGTTACAAAACAATACCGTTCTAGACTCGGTAGGTGGGGGTGAATCCAAGGACCCGCATGCCCAAAAATAAGAAGTACACTTTTTGTTTACAGCAACAATTAAACAATGAAATTTCATAATTCTGTACAAGATTATTGTTTGTCCAAGTACACGATACATTTTCATAGATAATAACTTTCTTATGCCCAACGTTATTTTGTTTGGTTCACAAAATATATTTAAATTTGATTGAGTAATGTTTAATCGTCCGAGATTTTTTTTAAATGTTTAATTTTTTTCAGAAGCATGATTATGAATACAATGCAGCAGAGTAAACCTATTTGAAGATAATCTAACTTACCATCCTATAGGTAAGGGCGATGTGCGAAGTGGAGCGTTTATTCCGTTAATATCGAACACAACACATATAAAGCCTATTTGGATACCCTACTCAACAGTCATTTGTGTAACAGAATCAATAAGGCGTATGATTGACGTTGATACCAAAGCCAATAGTGCATTTGTCAACAAAAATACATATATCCATTTCAATAGAAAAATCCACGGTAATAAAAATCGATTTAAGAAAGGTAAACGCTACTATTCTTTGTGTTCTTTTCTGTCGACTCTTTACTTCAGATCGAGTAGTAACGATGGAGTTGTAAAGAAAAACTCAACGTTTGATCTAAACGAATAACCGATTTCAGACTATGATACTTAAGCGCTACGGGACTTCCAAGACACTTGCAATTATGTCTTGAGGAAATATTCCGTCCTCTATTATAGGCCCGTATCGCTTGATGTATGGCTTCAAGAAAGATCACATAATAGATTCACTGAAGGTATATTGCCCTGAAAATTGCCAGACAGCAATCAATTCAATGTGCTGACATAAATGTTTCTGGCGACAAAAACATGAACAGTTCAAATGTGCCCTTGGGAAATAAAACTAAATTACGTCGAATCTGGGCAATATTTGTACTCCAATTTAAAAGAATGCCGATCCAATATAACATAATACACATGTAGTGTAATTCAGAATACAGATAACTTCATGTTGGCTCGACGTTTAGACACTTTATTTTGCCATCATCAGGAATTTAAAATGGTCAACAACCAATATTACATATTAAAAGACAGTTATTAAAAAACAAAACAAAGATCATAAAGTTAATGTTGATAGTATGTACAGGTGGTGAATAAGTCAAACATATCAATTAAAAAACCCAACTCTTTAGTGGCTTTGAAGCCATGGTTTAGACAAGGTCTGTGACTCCTAATCGAGAGGGCTTCTTTGAATAACAGTTCAAACCAATATAACCAAATTCAGTACAGCACAAACAATATACGTGTTTAACAAATACTAGAACTATAGTTTTTTCCTACACTAAAAAGATCTTTGGATTATCGACATTAATTGGATTGAAGAAAATCGATAAATCTGAGAGTGGTTTTTATTTAAGTAAAACACAACTGAGAATGGATAGCTTTGATTCGCGTTCTGTTTACATAGCGTCATTGCCCGACATTAATACTCTATGTAAGGCCGGACTCATTTTATCATCTAGTCGAATTTTAGCCATTGAAATGCTTATGTCCAGAACAAATCACTTCTCTTCAGATATGGACAAAATGAATACAGTAATGATGTCGTCAGAACCGTTCGCTGATGAGGGAAATCCCTCATTGCTATCTAATAAGGCCCATCTCTACTCCAGCTGTCGAGACAATTCTCGCCCATACCTGTCGATTCGTGTATAATTTGGGGGTATTTCTATTTCTTTTTTACAAATTTTATCCCAATTTGACTTTCATTTTAGCATCTTCTTAGCCCACGTTGTGACATTTTTTGTCTTTGCTTTATTTAAATACTGTCATGGAAATTTAGAACGTCAAAATCTTTGATAAAGACAGTACGAAAAGAGAAGAGTTGTTTTATAAATCAAAAACTTTAAAAATCAAACCTTTAATCCCATGCTCACACGACAATGGCACACACTTAGACAAAACAGTTTCAATATTAGGTATGCTTTTTTCTACGCTAAAAACATATAGTTTTCGTTTAATCCGGTTAACATTTTGTATCTGTCGATCGTTTATCGAATATTTGATACATGTTACCTAGACAGGAAATTCACCATTCAATTTAAAATTTTATCTCAATCTGTTCTGTCTCCATAAAATTATAACTACAGTGCTCTCCTTCTGTGTCGCCGTAGGAATAAATATTCACGAATTATCACAGCTTTATTTCCTGTTGCTGCTTCAAAAAGCTATCAAATAACATATGAATTATGGACAAAGTTCTTTCAATACTTTAAGTTAAAAAATAGATTTATTTACCCTGTTATGAAACTCAGCACAGCCATTCGCATGAACGTTGTGACTGACTGATATTCAAACACCTTGTACTAATTTAACATGAGTATGTAATAGACTGATTTAATTATATAGATAAAATAGCAGAAAGCAGCTGTTAAGCTAGTGTTAAGGAATTTGTATATTGGCGAGTATTGCGACCTGTAATACAGCCAAAAAGATAAGCACTGTCATTACATGAGATTGTGACACACTGAGTGATCACAAATCAGTATGTATAAACTGTACACAAATCAATGTATAAGCTATCCTTTTTGAAACGAATTGAGTACCTTTTCAGAGAAAGGGCTATTATGCTCCACATACCCCTTCAACTATTTCAGCCACAAGTAAGGAAACTGATATGTATTTACTTACACGCGAACAAGAATTAAAGGGTTTTCAGCAACGGTACAACCATTTCTCGTTGGGGGGAACTTTAAGTAACGACCATACATTGATTAGAATTTGGTTTGTTGCCAATACGTTATGAACGATTGGTAACGCGCACTACTGATTGTAGGTCTCCTTGTCTGAATATGCTCAACTCAAACCCCAAATTACTTTTGCTGATGTTCTTTGAGAAACACCAATAATTGCCATTGATGTCATCCGGATCACCGGTAATTTACGCAAAGACTTTATTCAACTGTCAATCGTGGAGAGTAGATGTTAGTAGTTGGTTGTGATCTATGAATCCCATGGGGCTATTTGGATCAATATTCTTAACCTTAAAGTTAACATGTCCGAATGTGCTTGCTGTAAACGTACACAAATTGTTTATCTTCACTAAAATGATTTGGCTCCAATCGTTTACCCCAAAACTCTTGTTGTGGTGCGATTCCTGTTTCCTTCTTGCTTCTCGCATTTAAGAGCCTCGCCATCTTACAATTAAAGGGAATTTCAACAAACAAACTGACGAATTTTATACATGCTTTTTTGTCATGTGTGCTGGACATGGTATATTTATATGGATAATGATTGAAACTTATAGTAGCACAGCGTTCACATGGCTAACCGATTAAACCGAAATATTCTACCAAAAAGTTTCAAATTTACATCCTTTGTGACAAATATTTGAGGGTATTATTCATTACATTGTCATTTCTCAGTTGCAAAAAGTAGTAATATGTGAAAAGACTTAACATGTTATGGTTGCCCAAATATTTATCAGTTACGTGGAATCTTGTCTTTTTGTTTGATTTGTGGTGGATGGTATTGGAGCAGCAGAAATAATCAGTGATATGTACTGGACGAAGTATCAATACCTCAAAACCGATTTGCAAGGACGAATTGAAGGTCAGCTTTTTGTTCACAGTGTGAACAAGTCTTGTGTCATTTGCAGCTATTTTTTACTTCGTCTGTCCATGTAATTACACAATATTCAAAGGGTAATCAGAAGACATATTTTTCAAGTTCAAAAGTAGGCCTAATGTGTTTATGTTTTCTTTATACAGACGTTTTCATGTTGAACAATATTTATTTTTTGGGTAAAAGTAGGATAATGCAAATTATCACATATTTCATAGTAATAGATATAATTTTGGCTGGGTTTCAATGAGATATATTAAGAAGACATTACTCGTTGACGAGACACATTAAGTTAGTAATTTCCATCCAACCGAGACAGTATCAAATTAAAGGATGTCAAGGGAAACATTACTGGTCATCGGATACTGACAAGAAATTGCCGATAAGAATGATTTTCTCTTAAGATGATAGGCTACTATCGTATAATCGAACAAGATCTAGCGATAATTTATCGACCATCTTCGTCTGGCAAATTGGGCTGTTGCGATCTCATAAAGCCAGTCTCTAATTCAACTGTCAAGATGGGAAGTTATATAGACGAAATTTTTCACGAACTCACTCGCAGTAAAACCATAGCTGTTATCTTTATCGTGTATATTTGGAAATAATGTTTGGTCTGTTCAACCAACTTGTCGCATGATATATTGATACACATATGATATATTGATGTATTCATTGTTTTGTCTGAACTAAAGTGAAAGTTCTTGCTCTCATAACTTTAACAAAATTTTATTCGGAATCTTAGACAATAATTCATCGCTATTTCTGAGTAGAAATACCAGAAGTTCAATAGATTGGTTAAAACATGCTTTATATATATACGGGTCATTCCATGACAAATCAACCAGTGGACCCCGCTCAACTCCCTCAGACTTTGATGAAACTCCATCAAAATAATTTATTGTGTTAAAAATCAACACAAATAAAAGATTAGCCTCATACGACATTTCGTTTCCGAGATATAGCCTCCTGAAATTTGGTCAAAAAGTTCGTGAAAATGCGCAAATGAGTTTTTTGCTAACTTTGCAAGCTTATAACTTGGGATCGAGATCAGCTATAAAGTTGAAACTTTGTATCCTAACTTACTTTTCCCAAATTACAAGAATATGGCCTCAGAATAATGGTACCACATATCCTTTTCAAATTATATGCACCCAAAGTAGCCTATTGTTCAGTCGCACATGATTTGGACGATTTCTGAGGTCACCCTGTGGATATATGAGAGGATATATGAATCCCATATCATAAACGTTTTATCTACAAGTGGTTGTATATCTCCACAAACAAGTAAGAATTAATCAAGTCATTTGTAAAGGAATGGCGTCCATCTAAAGTTGGGTTTTGGTGAAAAGCACACTTTCATCTCGACAATGCATCACCATGTGGACAGTTCAAATTTTTTCTGAAATTTACACCACTTAAAGCGTACTCTGTCCCCAGGAAGCAGCAGTTTTTTCTGGACGGCTCTGTGTGCACAAGACGGGAACGAGACAAGGAATCTATATCACTATTATCAATAAAGACAATTCAAGTGAATTAAAAATTAACGTTCACTTGTATCTCTTGAAATGTATATATCATGTATATAAACTGTAAATAGACTAAATTATTTCAAATTTGATTAACATATTATTGTTTCCGTTAAAAACCTTTTATTATTATATTGTAATTATTAGTAGTGTTCTGTTTTAAAGCTATTTCTTGTTAAAATATGGTAATGCTTAGACTTATAAAAAATTATTGTAAAATATATGGAAATAAACGTTGTGCTTGAAGGGCCGCGAAATCCATACCAGGGAAGCGGCCCTAAAACCACAATATCAAACAAAAATATATTAGAGCTAATCATCAACAAAATTTAGGCTTTGGTACTTCACTCCTTCATGGTAAGACCATATTTTGAAAACAATAAGTTTTGCATAATTCCAGGGATACAAAACTTCAAACCAGTTTTTCTATGTGGTTAAAATCTGATCACAAAATAATATTTATCACAGGTGATCACAAATCTGATGAAAATCGGACCAACATAGCTCTATTATTTATTATGCCGCATTGAGATCTGGTCACAACACATGCTAAACAATGTCATTTTTTCTCCATATAATTGATTTTACACAGTCTCCACTATGCCACCTGATAAGCGTTCAGACTATTGCTACAAAAGTGTATTGCTTCATTACAGTGTTATAATTGTTTAGGCATTTTGTAACAAAAATATAAATGAAATCTAAAAACAATGTGATAATCTTTATTGTTTTCGGAAAAGCAGTGGTCTCCACATGTTTTGGAAGCTCAGTATTCACGAACTCCTCAAAATGGCAGGGACATTTTCCATGTCATCTACCAAATTCCGTCTGATTCTGATACATAATTTGACTGTTTTAAGTAGTAAAGTAAAATATGTGAATTTCCGATATAATAAAATGGGTACTTTTAAAAATTATATCTAACCGTGAAGGAGTATTGTACCAAAGCTGAAATTTGGTTGATGAGTAGATCTGATATATCTGTTTAGGTGGTATAAATTTTAGAAAAAGTTTTAACTGTCCACATGGTGATTCATTGTCCAGATGGAAAGGCACTTTCCACCAAGACCCAACATTGGATGAATGCCATTCCTTTACATATGACTAGATTAACCCTTACTTGTTTGTGGTCATAGACAACCACCTGTAGATAATACGATTGTGATATGGGATGCATATAACCACTCATATAGGCACAGGGTGACCTCATAAGTCGCCCAAACCACGTGACTAATTTGGGTGCATAGAATTTGAAAAGGATATGTGGTATAAGTAATTTGAGGCCATATGCGTGTAATTTATGAAAAAGTAATTTAGGATACAAAATTTCAGCTCTATTTAGCCGTTTCCAATAGCAAGTTATAAGAACACATTTGCGCATTTTCACAAGCTTTTTGAGCAAATTCCAGGAGGCTGTATCGCGGAAACGAAATGTCGTATGAGGCTGATTGTTTGTGTGAGTTGATTTTGCACACAATATACATGTATTATTTTCATGGAGTTTTATAAACATCTGAGAGGGTCGAACTTTTCAGAAAACTGATTCATTTGACGCGGAATTACCCATACCTTTTCTGTTTATCATATAAAAAGGTTAGATAGTATCTATAGGATGATAGACTACAGGGTTTAATCAGATTTTCTAGTTACTATTTCTGTCCATTAAAGCAGCCACTCAAATAATCATCAGTTAAGTAGAAGGTAGTTTGGTTTCAGGATAAAACGGATGTAGTTCGTTAATGATAATAAGTGTTCTCTCATGTAAAACCTTTCTTTATGACAATTGCCTTGGGAAGGAGGATTTCCTTTCCTTTCCACCCATTCAGATTAAACTTGATTCATTGACAGAAACTGAACGTACTTCAATGAGAGTTGATGAAGTTCCACGCAATTTTCTGAAAGATGTGCAATATTCGCACAAATAGATATATTATGAATGGGCCGTAGATGGGTGTCAGGAACTACTTATCAAAGTAATAGACCACAGTCACAACACCGAGAAACGACAAGATACGCATGTTAAGTTTCTGGTGATTTTGTGTTAAGTTGTGACTTTGGTCTACTATGTCAAATTATTCAGTGGGAATCACAGTATATGGAGATTATCAAAGTAGGTCAGGTGTATTTTGATAACTACTATAGTTCGTGGCCCGAAGCTTAATTTCATTACACTTGGACTTCGAGTTTGGCCAATAGATATTACATTTTTGAACTATCTTTACCCTACTTTACAGCTTATGATTTAGCTTTGTCAGATTCCAGTAAAAAAAACTCATGTTGTGGTGCGATTCCTATTTCCTTCTTGCTCCTCGCATTTAGGAGCCTCGCCATCTTGCAATTTAAGGGAGTTTCAACAAACAAACTGACGAATTTAATCATGCTTTTTCGTCATGTGTGCTGGACATGACATATTTATACGGATATGAATTATCTTTACCCTAATTTACAGCTTATGATTTAGCTTTGTCAGATTCCAGTGAAATTGTGGAGTCATTGAGTTGTGGACGTCAACAACTCAAGATTCTATAGTTGGGATACACAGTTCTCGAGTTCGAAGTCGATAATTCGATGGCTACAATGATCCCACATTGATCAGAGAACCGAATGAACCCAATGCAATTATATTACAAAAACATGTTACTCCATAACAGCAAAATAACCATCTATATGAGCAGAATTATGTTTGCAAGAAACAATATTTAAACAATCCTCTGGTTTATTGGTTTCTTTACAATATTGCGTTTAACGCTGTTAATGCATTAGTCAGTTTTACCTATTAAAACATTACCTGTTTTGTTTTTGGTTACTGTACAGCAATCTAAGCTGTGACAGGTCCAGAATGTCAAACCCTACACGCTAACCAGAAGATATTATAATGGAGTATTGCTAAAACGCCACGACCCTCAGACAGACAATACTCGTTAGATAGATTATCGACGTATCTACAACTATAGAACAAACATCTTAAAAATTCCACCTGACCCACAGGTATCAATTTATAACAGACGCACTTAAAAATTCAACAGTTTTGTTAATTACAACAGGAGTGTTATTATCAAATAAACTCGGTAGACATATATACATTACCGCATTGTTATCAAGATATATCCGTTATGCAAGGCGACGCGTGAAATTGTAGTTCAGAGATGAGGTTAGTATAACACCTATTCTTTAACGTGAATGTAACGTTGAACCCAACTGTAACTGTAGCCTTAATTTAGACATAAATCTAACCCACGCTTAACATTTAAAGGATGTCATATCTGATGTGACGGTGTTACATTATCCCTTTATATGAATATACGACGATACGCTAATGGGGCTCGCCAGTGGCTAAAATGGTAGATAACTCTGTCACCCGTATAACAGGTAGAACCATCTATGTCATTGATTAACAATAGCATTCTATTAAATATTCATACCATGCTATTGTTAGTCATTGAGATGGATTGCACTTCCTGTTATATGAGTTACATAGTTATCTCCCTTTTTCCACTGGCGATCCCCATTCACAATGAAAACTTGGTGATTTTGAATTCAAATATATTCTGTTTAATGTCCATTTTACATATATTGTAATTCGAAATTGTTGAAGAGATATGTGTACCAAGTGGATCAGAACGTTTTGACTTCAGACCGAATTTTAATAATTGAGTGGACCCATGTTCTAATAATTATGCTTATATTTAACAAGAGTTTCAAACTTTAGAGTTATTATTTGGTGATATACTCCTGTACCATGGCGTTAGTCCATCTATTGGGCCACTAGAAGGTGATTTTTTTGCTGCGTGATGCATTGTCAATGTGTAATAATTCTCATAATTTGTACTTTTCTTGTGCCTTATTGACCCTTGTTTCCAGGGATATGGCGAATGCCTTCATTCTTCAATTGGGCAGGTTAATGACATAGCTTATATTATTGGCATAAATCCAAAGCATACCATACAAACGAACAGAGCCGAACATTTAGAAACCTGTCACAATGACATTCTTATTGTGTGTTACTCATTGGCGGGAGAGGCTGGCTACTCGTGACTTTTTAACCTCCCACAGTGGTAAGCTCTGTATCGCAGCGACGCCGGTCTCTTAATTGTGGTGTCAAGAAGACAAATCTTACACAGATGGCTCAAACAGATAGCACAACGATTAGCTCTGATGTCCAATTCCAATGCAATTTATCTGACAATCGTTTAAAAGCAATTAGAAAGCTGCTTCTAACTGTCTGCTGTAAATCAATTTATCACGGAAGGAGGTTGACCATGATCGCGTGTTGTGAATGCCATCCTTAAAGACTACTGGAATGAGGTGTATCAAATCTGTCATTTGTTTTGACATTGCTTTTCCAAAACGCCGCGCCGTGGCCCAGTCTGTTGGTCGTGTGACAGTTGAGCCTGTTTGATGTATCGCACATAAGAAGTTTGGATCGCCTTTTAGTTTAAGTATATAAAAGTTCAATGCTAAAGATGACACCGAGGTGCACTCTTATTTCATTAGTTTAAGCCATTTCGGCTTACAGGACAACATCTGTACTAGTTCACGATCTACCAAAATCTACCAAATCTGCTTGTGTTCTATTTTGGCTGTCTGAACACTGTCGTAATGCTGGAAACGACACGCTGAATTCAGACCAATTGGCTGGAAACTAACGTTTGTCTTTCAGTTTACGTCATCATAGTGCACGTACATTGTTTTACGTCTCTCTGCAGACCTTAGTAAGTGATTAAGCACATTTTGAAAATTAGAAGACGGGGTCAGAGGTCATGGTTATCCAAAAGATTTAATGACCCCAAGAGAAAAAAAAACAATGGAAAAATAAAAACAAAGTACTGTTTTAAGGTGCCCTCTGGCTAAGGGTAGTTTGATTTAAGATTAGCAATACTGTCTTTACTAAGCTCGGGAGAAAAACTAACTTTCCAACATTATGGAAACGCCTCACATCTTGGTTGTGCTAGTTAGTGCCAATCATTGATGGAATACATCGCCGTCATATAAGTGAAATACCCTTAAGCGCTGTGTAAAACACCAATCATTCAATCAATTTGTTTTAAGGTGTTAAATGTCTGCTTTGAGGGTTTATGTCCCACATTGAAACGTCCTATTGAATAATAAAGGCATGTCGGCATGTTCTGATACTTAAGTTATAAGTGCAGTCATACCCCGAACAGACAGTGATTATCATTACGGAATGTATGAACAAACGCTGAAATGGTTAACAGCCAAGGAGAGAGAATGCAACACATGCCAGCTACCTGAGCAGCCCACATTAACTTGTTTTGTGACAGCAATTGGGATAGCAAAGTAAGATCCTTTGTGGATTTACACCTTCAAACTCTTTCATAAATGACGTTAGTATCCGTTCTCTAAGTAACAAACTTGTTCGGTAACGGCTCCAACATCTGCACTATAATTTGACGTGCCAATAAACACAGACTTTATGGATATGTACCAAGTATTGTTTATTATACCCTTCACTAGTTTTCGGTTTTAGATACATATGGTTTTATTGACCTGCATTGTGCTGGTAGCCTGGAACACTGTCTGGCGCATTATATCCTAATTCTGACACAAGGAAGATGAATTACAAACAGATAACCCTGATGTATAGTATAAAGAGCTCTGCTGTTCAATACCATGACAATTTATTTGACATTGATTTTCAAGCAATTATACAACTGGTTCGTTGTCTGCCAACCATCATTGAATATATTACGAAAGCCCATTGGCTATCTGTCCATTGCCTTTCTTGTCTGTCAACCATCATTCAACATATCAGGAAAGCTCATTGGCTATCTGTACTCGGCCATGCTGCCTTCAGACAAAATTGACTGGCTTCATTTATTGTCTTGCGAAAAAAGATTGGTGATCTGTCCGCCGCCATGTAATCTTCCATGAAATATGGTTGCCAATTTACCCACCTTTATTGCAGCTATTTCGAAAGTTGTTTGACGCTTGTATAGAGACGGCCGTTGGGTGGAAACTTCCTGCTACCCTGGCGTTTTCAGAACTAAGTTACAACAAGAAGCCGATTTTGTTACGTCTTTGAATTTGCCTCTTGCGATTGTCCTCTCATGCATGTGGTGTCGTATCTCCGTAGAGCACGGACATATACTGAAAAACTTTGATACGTTACTGTCAAAATGGTTTCAATTTATGTTTCAGTTTGATAGAGGTTGCAATGAATATTAGTGAAGATTTACAAACGCCATTGTCCGTTTAGTGTTGGAACAGGCACCGAGTAGCACAATGAATACATATGTAGCCACTAAGGGAAATGTTTATAAACGTACAGAATTGTCTTCTAGAGTGTAAAGATACAACTGTGTTAAACCAGTCAATGGAAAGAAGAGTACATGTGCTAAACAAATGTGTATATCGCTTATTAAATCTAGTTAAAGTTTTTACATAATCTACTTGTGATTATACTACTTTACCAGGTTGTGAATATGTATACGCCTCTGTCGCAAAATCCTGCGAACGATGCAGAGATGCGCTAGACACCAGATTTATTTTTCGTGCTTTCTTTCAAGACATTGAATGCCAGAAAGTATTTATCAACCCCGTGTTGAGCACACGGTGGTGTAGCACGTCTTTCTGTCTTAATCACAACGACAGGAAATGAAAAACGAGTACAGCTGGTGACTATCGTGTGATGGGCCTGATCCCATTGCCACATACAGACAATCAGAGCACAGTCACGCTGCCATGAATCGCTTTTGAGGGGCGGAAATTGTCCTGAGATTTCGTCTGGAACCCAACTATTTTTCGCTGGTCTACGATGACGCTTGTTTTTCGATACGCCTATCTGGGTTGGATGTACTGTATAACACTCAACGGTTATTACCAAACGCACTCTATCAAAAGAGACACAGAGACGCTACACGTTGTCTGGCGAAACCTTACGTCCAAGCTAATATAAATTATACTGATTTTTGGCCATCCTTAAATATATATTTGTTGTGCTATAACATTATTTATCATTTTGAACTTATATTTTTTTATGAAGCGGTTTAGCTGGAGATATATGACCATATAGAACTCGTATATTTTGACAACCAAGTTTTCGTAAAACTGACACCATATTGTAAATATAATATTTGGACGTAATAACTGATTTGCGGTCAATACGTTACTTAAACTTAATTATAGGAAACGTCCACAGCTACATTTGAATATCCAAACGCAAACCTGAGTATCAACTTAGATTAACAACTAAAATGTGTGTTGACAATGCTTTGATCTTTTCATTAGTGCATTTGTGGACAGAGAATTGAAATGCGATGTGGATGGTAGTGATGCTGGCGCTGGAACCGTGGTATGGTGTTTTTCCCCCCAAAACACAGTAATCCAAATGGAAATTTTGTTGGAAAGACAGTCATGCTTTAAGGATTGTTCCGGTTGTAAAAAACGTAATATTGAACAAAATGAACTATGGCCTTCGATACTAATACCAATAACATGTAGTCATCCACGGGGATTGGAAAAATTATATAACGTGTGAGACCAAAAATAAACGAGTTGACAGCGTTATATGCATATATATGCAAGTGAGGTTCACTCCAGAAAAAAACAATCAATCTACAGACCCTCAAATGTGCTGTTTCTAAAACGTCGAAAAAGATTAAGGTTTTTTTGAGATATTTATAACAACCTTTCTGCCATTAAGACTGTCGATTACTGTCGGGTAGTGTATTTCCTCAATTATCAGACAGGAGACCGCTGTCATTGTCCAATAGATTAGACGGGATCGTTACCGGAAATTTATGGCCAGTATACGATAACCAGTCATTTTATTTCGACAAGCTATACTTTGACAATTCCTGTGGTCTTGTGGTCTTATCCTTTATAACCTGGCTGTTTATTGATAGACTTATGAAATAACTTCTATTGGGTTTCTTTTGTACTTTGTAACTAAAAGGTCATGTCAACGTTGGTATAATTTGGAATATGTCCACAAGCCTGTTTTTTCTCATCACCAAGACGATATTTATGATTTACATTAATGGTATATATGGGAGCATGTAAGTTTTTTCCACTATATTCAAAGTTACCCAAACAAGTCAGGTCAGAGTTAGTAGTATCTACTACAAACTACAAAAAGGACCAACTTAGTTTGCCCTGAATACTAATCCCATTGATTTTTAAAGAATTTTATTCATAATGAGATACAATTTAAGCTAAGTAACTTATCTTTTGTCTCTCTTTTAGCCATTCAGTACAAACATTGCTTCAA
>JAQQZZ010083240.1:0-18956 GCA_030265115.1 Mopalia vespertina
GAGAGCATAATTCAACACAAGAAATGATGCCAGTTTTACATATATGCATTTTATTGCAGAGAGGAGTATCGCTTTAATCAACATAAATTCGATGATTAAATTCGCACAAGTCGTTACTGGATAAAACAAGGAGCATATAAGAGAATAATTATTTTATTAGTTTAATTTTCATGTTTTACTCAAGAATAGATGGTCTGTTTGTTTGTTTTGATTGAAGTTTAATGGTGGACTTCTTTATTCAGATGACGGCGTGCATGCCAGCTCAATGGACGAAGAAAGCCGTCCTCAAGGTCGCTGGCAACTAATATTGACAAGCCAGCACAATCACAACAAGCAGTGTGAATTAGGACATCACAGAGATCGGCTTCTGGTTGCCCCTCTGACGTCACAACGCACCATGGCAACAGAAACCTCACAGCCTCACGAAAGGAAGATTAGCCTCCGTAAACATAGACTGTCTGCAAATCCATTTGATGTAGCAGGAAATTAATGATTCTTTAAATCAACAAGCATATGTTATGGCTGGGGTATGTAACACCATACCTGTTATTGGCTTATTTTACAGTCCGCATGAGAAGGTGTTTTCGAGATCTGAATATTGCTATATAGCTGAAGTTACAGTCAATACGACGTTAAACCCCAATCAAACAAACAAAATAATCTTATAGCCTTTCTGATTGTTTCGTTTCAACCCGTACTGTAAACCTGAAATTTTAGTAGAAGGTCCTGTTATCTCGCTTAAAACATTGTAGTCCCGTGCATATTATCTTAAATGGCAAGCTCGTCCACTCGTTATTATTAATAATAAATTAAATGAAAAGAACAAGAAAGACGTGCATCAAAGAAACAATGAAATTTAATAACTACATAGTAACAAAATGATCCATACAAAGAATGTATCATACGGAATTTATTATTATGGAAAAGCTATATAATGAAAAGAAAAAAGTCAACTGTCTATTATATGAATCCTGAAGGACATGTCTATCAAATAAGATTTTTAAAAATATAAAATATACCAAAATACCAAATAAATGCTTCAAGTGAAACGTTTTTATTTGTCGTTTATGTGTTATTTGTGTCAATCCAGTTGCTTGAGTTTTTACACGGTAAGAATTCGAATGGACGGTGAATAAAAGTTCAACTTAATCATTCAGTCACGGGATTGACTTGAATGACGGGAATACAGAAACCAGCTATACAAATTTCGTTTGAAAACAAACCTGGAATAGACGACATCAGGTCATGGGGCAGTGAAAGTTTTATTCGAAAAGAAAATAATTGAACAACATTCATACATTATGTAAGGAGTAAATTTTGTGTCTAGTGTTATTAAGGTGAGGGGAAAAATTTATACAGCTGATGACTAATGTTGTTGTTGTTTTAACAGATGCCAGCCATGCCCACACATACAGGTGGTGGACTCATCCGAGAGCACCAGACCCCTGTATGTGAGTCGGTAGGTCTGGCAGCTGAGATTCCTTATTAATCCCTGTACGCTCGTCACTGATAAAAAGTTAGGTCAATTCCGTCACTGAAAGCGATCTCCGCCATCATGGACGGGGATTTGGCAATGATCTTGCTTGGTCCCGCGGACCTAGACTTTACACTTGACCATTAAATTTGTCGAACCGCCCCTCAGGTTTGGATGGCTCCTGAAAAATAAAATGTTATTGATTTATTGAACGATGCTAGAACAGAATTAAATTCCAATTACAGATCATTGGCCAGCATTATTGCGGGTGGTGCGCTTAATGTTTGTCATACATACCAACAAACGGTGTGCAGGAAACATATTCGCGATCCCAGAGGTGAATGAGATGTGTGTGGATTGGAAGCGAACACTTTTTGTAACGTTTACGCTGCGCATAGATCGTGTCGGAGATATTTTATTTAAGCCTTAGATGTATAACTTAATATTCAAGAAGTCTATAGTCTCGAGTGAACCAAAGCCTTCACGTAATAATGTGTGACCGAAAACCAGGGTCTGGTAACTGAAGTTAAAAAGTTGAAATACACATTTCCGCCATATATGGACCGGACATCACTGAACTAGTTGTGTCAGCTATATTCTTCAATATTTAAGAATTAGGGCTTTGGAATTTCAGGCTTGGAATATACATATTCTTTTTAATACTCTCTAAAACCAATTAAACAGATTTCCGGACCATGTATGGCGGCCATGTTTCTATTCAACGTTTCTATCATCTCTATTACCAGATCCAGCTGTGAGTTGCGAGCAAACGCGAGAAGGATCTTATTAACACCAATCGTGGCACTCGTATTTATCTTCCGCCGGAAGTGGATGGCCATTGTAAATAAACCGTTTGTATTATGGGATTTCGATCATGGGACATTTTACGTCAAAAGATCCAAAGTTAACAAGAGAGAAAAAATCCATTAAGTATGAGCGCTTCAATCCGAAGACTATTTGTTACTGGGAGATAAACAAGAAACATTATTGCACTTTATCAACAGAAATAGACGTAAAGCCACAGTCGATAATTCGGAGAACCTGAAATCTCCCCCACCCTCTCCTTCGCCACCCACAAAAAAAAAAATCCAAACCACGAGCAAAAAAAACACAAAACAAGAACCGAGCCTAGACAACGATCACTAAAATGAGATTGTATATACTAGTATATATGTTGCATAAATGAAGAGAGACAAATTTGCTTGCCTCCATCGGGATTCGAACTAGTGACCTTAGGGTTATGGGCCCAACACTCTACAGAGGCTCGTGGCAGAATGTACATATGTAGGTATTGCCATACAAAAGAGAATATGTATCGTTATTACTACTATCGTCAACCGTTCACTGCCAATTAATAAACGATTTATTTTACTTACTGGGGATCGGGTAGTACGTCCTGAATCATTGTAGCGACATATACTGTTGTTGTTGGTATTGTTTAAATGATCTGTAAGAGAAAAAAATGAGAAAATCTTGCTTAACATTGAAAGTTAGTTATTCTAGTAACAAAATCATTGCGTTATTGATAGGTAAATCAAATTATACCAATTTGGTTAAACCCAGATCTTATACACTACACCGCGTTAACTGTGTTGTGCCGTTGAGATTATGTCAGACCAAATTACAACACGATACGAGGATCTATTTTAGATCTGGTTATAATTTTATTGAAGGCTAACTTACCAGTTTTCTCAGCTATTGCTCTTGTTGGCACCAACCGCACCACACCACTGCTTGTTCTTGTAGAGAAGTGAACTAGAGCCGCCATTGGGTTAAATGTCTGCCTCTCTGACTGGACTTCATTGGACACTGAAACGACAACATTTTACATATATTGACCAATTCATTCAGTTGTAATTTGTTATTACACGACAAACAAATTAAACATCTTCATATTTGTATGTTAGTTTAACACTGAAATTGATTACTTTATCGTGTATGATTATTGTGTGTGAGTGATTGTAGTCCCTAACATCAAATGATATGGTATATGTGGCTTATATGAAAAAACATTTTCCATTTGATATTTATCTGTTTTACTTATTAAAGGGACTACGATATATCTGTGAGACTAGCACAGTTATCAGCATCTTTCTTAGTTTTCTTAGTTAAATAACCGAGAACGATCCCCGTCAAATTGTATGGTTTATGGTTGAACACCGTAAAATCTCTTTCAAATGATTTCCTTTCTGGTATTCTCTTCTCCTCACACTGCTGATAAACTTACCATTTCTGACGACTGTACTTAAACGACTGTGTTTGTCTCTCAAATCTGAAATATAAATTAACCCATTTAGGGCTCAATTGAATTACCAGTAAAATGCTACTCAGGTTTTGAAATATTTCCCACGAAAATAAAAACGTTGTAAAATTGAAGTTTAAATAAGAAGTTTTGTTTCAGGTTTTGCTGAACCCCTTTGGCTCAAAATGAACCAATTGTTTTTTATCACTTGGATAAAAAGTTAGGTATTCAACTATATCTTGGTGAAAAAAAATAATAACAAACAGTTAAAATTTGATAAGTTATAATTTAGTTTTCCCCTGATCATATCCAAGTGG
The DNA here is from genome assembly GCA_030265115.1 of Mopalia vespertina. Classification (NCBI taxonomy): domain Eukaryota; kingdom Metazoa; phylum Mollusca; class Polyplacophora; order Chitonida; family Mopaliidae; genus Mopalia; species Mopalia vespertina. The sequence continues at coordinate 4,034 of JAQQZZ010083240.1, forward strand.
CAAAACTTTAACTGCCAATTTCTGGCACTTCAGTTTTAAGCAGACCCTACATATTCCATGGCGTATTTCTAGAAAAACCATCTAGTAAACGGTGACTCATTTTTTAAAAGTTCGTCCTTGATTTTTTAAAATGTTTTCTGAAAAGTGTATTTTACATTTTTATAAGATTTCCCAAGGTGGAATCCGAACAACTGAGCTAGATGTTATTTTGTTCTATACAAAGTGCTATAATAATTATGAATGCAAACTCTCTAATCTGACCATTGACTGATTCCTGAGACACAATAATCTTATAAGTGGATTGTTATATAATATATTACAAAACTAATGTTAAATGTGATATCGGGATAATATTTGTTATCTTCAAAATACGCATCCAAAGCAACACAACTCACGTTTTTGTTTATGCGCTGACCGGAAACAAAACACAATTATCGTGCAGAAAACAAGATAATTGTGTAACATGTTCAAATTTTCTGAAAAATAAGAAGAACAAAATTGTAGGCAAACATTCCTATAACTATAACACAAAATAAATCATAGTTTTTACATTTATTTTACAAGCATCACGCGAAGGCTGGAAGGGAACGTCCGGTTGCCCTACATGTCCATTCTAAACATTATTCGCGGACCTACCTGCGGAGATTCCAACTCTAAGGTATCACCGAGCCATCTTGTCTGGTTTCCGATATTTCAGAAACCAGCTTTCACAACATACTTTGGACACAACATACTTTGTAAACAACAACACGTGTTTGCGCTTTATTTGTTATTATAAAATGTGACCTTTTCAGGTAAAAATGTCCATACTTTGGTTTCGGTTCTGTTGCATTCACCATCGTATAACTAAAAAAAACAAATACGATGTATAATGTTAAATCCAAATTAAACAAAAAAACCCCAATTTTCAAAATTTGGAAATCCAATCTATACATGTCTGACAAATTGACAAAGTCTCGGTGGTATGGTTATCTTCTGGTATAGAGATTGTGAGTGACACATCGAGGTCTTCCACAGCCCGCTCAGGGTCGGTTCATAAGACACTATATGAGAAATATTTGGTTACTTGTTAACACACATTTTCAGAGCGTAGAATAAGAGCGGGTGGCTGAGTGGTCTCGGCCGGTAGCCGGCATTTACTGCTGGCTCGGCGATTCGGGGCCTGACTCTGAGGGTCGTACATATGTGGCTTCGATTCCCGGACGTGTTTCAACCTGCAAAATGTTCTAAACTAGAATCTGTTCAAACTAAGAAAGCGTTTTCCAAAAATAACGAAAATATTGCTTTGGGCTGTTCCAATATAATGTGACGGTGTAACAGCCTTCTTTGTAATGCTGCTTACGCATATATCTGAGGGATTGTTGTGATTTCCACTTATGACTCCAGCAGTCGCTGTTGCTAGAAATATTTACGTATTGGTTCCTTTTCAACGCCAAAGTCATTGCAAAACATGAGTTTACATCAGTATCGTTTTAAAATTTGTTTTAAATTCCAGAGAGCCTACGGCGAATTGCTTGGCATATAATTAAATTTGCACGAGAGTGCATGTTTGGTGTATTGAACAAACCGGTGAAAATTCAACGAACAGGACAGAGTGTTTTTTGGCCAGGTATAAAAAAGAGGCCAAACGGATTCAATATTTTCTTTTATTCAGAGGCAAGTCTTATTCTGTAGTTTTCATAGGGCTATACCTCGTATCTATATATATACTGTATAGTTTATTGGATACGAATTGGCATCTATCCGCAGATATGCCATGGAAATATACGATGATATGCTCACACGTATCACTTATACACTCCCATGCAATGCTATAGTTGATTTTATCTTCTTTCTATTTTGTGCCTGGTTCTGGGAAAGGAAGATAAGCCGGTTTTTTCTCAAAATCAGATTACGTTGAATAAAGATCCTGTTATCGGACTCTCGAACTTGTCGAATTCATGCCACAGTAAAGTTATTTACACCTTTTCACCAAGGTATACCTTTGTAACACTAGTTATTACTTGTTATAGTCAATATGAAATATATATATTGACTCATCTATTAAATCACAGCAAAAGTACATGACAGACGGTTGGCGGGCACGCGAGATTTGTTTTCTACTTAACTTCACTATACTGTTCCTCGTGGTTTCTTAACGGATCTCCTATAATTAGAATCAGAAGTGTGGTACAATTTCTACGAAATGCAGGTTATGTGGGGATCATCACGTATATATAAACTGAGCAATGTATTCAATTTTGCACATTTAACTGGACCTCAATATAATTTGACTTCACAGTGGGCTTCATTAACGAACTGGACAAATGTAGTTGAAAAATGAAAAATTCCCACGAAGACATTTAAGTTCGTGGTTTGGCCGGGGCTTTCTCTGTAGGTCTCTTGGAACAGGTCCATTCTGTAGGATGCGAATAAGTATCTTATAGACTTGTATTATACAGGCATAAGAGATACGACGTCCATTCGTCACAACCTTTATAAGTGAGACCTGCTTCTGAATAATACATACTATTGAATCTGTAATGGGTATGGCCTCTGACCGCGCCAAAAAAACATTATGTCCTGTTCGTTGAACACTCATCGAAGGACGGTTCCCAACTGAGAAAGACCCAGGCATGTCCTGCAAAATCTTGTTCTGAAATCGGGAAGACAGTTTAAATCGAACAAAAATAAGTAGGGTATACTACTGAGAAATGATTGATTTTGACGTGAAAATGGACGTCACGTGGTCGTTTTATGAGCCGATCTAACCCACAAGTGTTTTAGGAAGAAGTCGGAATGATTTAAAGCAAGGTAAGGCTAGACAATGTTTATATATTGGAAGATGAAGTGCAGAATCATGGTAGCATTCGCTTATTTCTAAAGGTTATGAAGACTGAAGTAGCGTAGCTACTTTGTAAGCTGTGCTTTAAGGATTGAGAGTATACACTAGTTGATACTTCGACCAATAGTATCATTAATGATATCGATATATCCCATCACAGTTTAGGAAAGTGTGTGGCCTCATGATGCAAACGATTGTTTTAAAAGCTGTTATTTCCTTGTCATCCTTATTAATATACAACCTTTCATACTACGCGCTTGTTTTTTTGTGATCTAATAAATGTATTGAAATGTGATGAATGTCAAACTATTCACTATAACTCGGAAACAATAAAAAAAAACTTCGCAATACATGCTTTTGGGGAGAGTAGGCCTATTTTTCATTTGGGTTGTACATATAATAAAGTTTGTCTTTGGATCGATCAGATTTTGACCATGGAGAATTCAGCAAATTTGTTTCTTTGTCATGGTGTGTTATACTATTTAAATAACTTTGGTGAATGTAAAGTTTAACTTTATGATCCTGGCCAGGTTATATATTATCTATATCTGCTTGCATTCATGACGCGATAAGACATTTTGGTGGAAAACATATTTACAATACATAGGCTATGATAATATCGTCCTTAACTATTTACTTACATGACGTGGTGTTGTCGAAATGTTAAGGTATTTTGTGTTCGCATTAAATAGGCCGTAAGACATTTCTGTCAACGGCTTGAGAATCAACCACACGAGCTTTACTTGGGTTATGTTGACACCGTTACGATAGTGTGAAGACGTTTACAACAGGTCGCAGGTAAATGTCAATGTAATGTTACGATAATGTAAATATGTTTCAGATGAAAACAGATACATAGCATTAGTACCACTTTCCCAAAATGTAAAATGTATGGTATACCGAGAACAAAGGATCCCTGCTGGTCAACTGTGATATATATATCTAATTGGATTCACTTTCGCCAGTGGAAATTACTCTATGCAAACAATTAGGGCAATGACACCAGTCAAGTATATTCCCAAAGTCTTTTCGAGCTGAAGTCACATGTGGTCTTATGAGTTTATAATGTATTTTATTTCTGCTTGTGTATTTTTAGAAAAGTGTTCGTATTATGAAGCTGTTGAGTCGTGCCGCATGACTGATCTGCGTTGATGAGCTGGAATTAAAAACGATAGATGAAAACATTAGGACAACAGTCTTCCCGGTGTAAGGAGAGAGGACTACGGGCTAACATTTCGGACTGTGTCGCTAAGATTTCAGCCTAATTACGCCAGGTAAGTTATTTATTGTTGAAATAACTTTCTTATCGGGATTTGTTAGTGGTTGGTGTAGCATAGGTATTGTTGATAACATTCAGCCAATAATAACATTGACCGTCACCAAAGCGCTGGAAAAAAACCCAGCACAGAACTGAAGCCCAACGATGCGGAGAGACACATGTAGACGACTGATTTTGTTGAGACAGGTAAAAAATGTTTCTTTTCATTGGTTTACTGTAAGTGCTTAAATTCACATTTAAATTTAATTTCCAATTTCCTGGTATCTTGTAACGACATGTTTATCTGTAATAGGTTAATATGTTATCAGTAATAATTTACTACGTTATCTATATAATAGTGCGAGCTGATAAACACCCGAATGAAGTCATGCTTATATGTGTTTATAAACATTAGTCACACTGGCACAGGTATGCCGATTAATTAAAACCAACGAGTCTCCGATAAACAACTTTTCGTTTTCAGGACAGTATGTGACACATACTGATGGCATACAAATAAAAACATAACTAAATAAACCACAATTTAATATTTTAAAAATTTGATTTTACGCTTTTATAGGCTACTTAACATAACACATTTTCAAAAACTAAATGCGCAATCAAACATCACCACTCCACTTCAAATGTTTTTTTTCAAAACAAACGTACTCCATCTTTTCCCGTCACGGTATCACCTTCCAAATACCCACTTGCAAATCACATACAGTTAACTAAAAAATCAACCTTCTTGTTACACTAAAATTACATTTCATATCAATGAATCGGCTATCCAAGATAAATATATTTATTTCCTTTTATTAGTGCTCATGTCTTTTGGCTGACGTCCTTTATGTTCTCCACCATACGGCTGTCATCGCCACATTGGCTGACTTTCATTGTTTCTGTCATGTGGCGGCGACGGCCATATCGCGATTAGAGCCTAAAAGACATGCGCTATTACTAACGGAAGTAAATGTTTTCGGTTGGGCGATTTTTGATTTGGAAAGCGGAACCTGTGTTATCTTATGTAGATTGTAGTCTATATAGAGTGAATTATTCTTTTTTTTTGTTTTAAATTTTGATTTCTTTGCAAGTATTTTATTTTTCTCGAATGAGTATGTGTCACACACAAAAAAATTCTTCTTGCCTTTACCGTGATTCGAACTCGGGTCTATAAATACGAGAAAAAAAGCTGTCATTTTGTCTATACCGTATTTTATTTACCCACACTTACAATTCAGTCGACCGTGAATAAAAAGAAGAAATTCAGCCACGAATGACGTCAATTAATTGTTACTATAAAACCAAAACTCGCTTGATCACGTACTATCAGAAGTCTATCAAGCACAAGTATGAAGTATATTGTGACTTACATAGCGCCATATGACTCATTGCGCAAGAAATGGGGGATTTCGTTCGTTTCGCGCAGTTTGAATGTCAGAATCCACCAACGCCTTATGGGTAAAATATAACATTTGAAAGCGGTAGAAATAGCTTTAGCATGATTTACCCATTTTTCAACATCCAATTCATGTTCTTCTAGGTTTCTCTATGTCTCGCTAAGGGGCCCTTTTTTATCAATTAACGCTGGTCTAATCACAATGCCGTTGAAGTCGATAGACTTCTGGTACTATGTATTGTGGGACTTTATAATATGAATTTTATATAACATTAGTATTACAGACAACAGCGTAGTGTGCGTCATTAATTTGGCCATATAATTAACTTTTCAATCCCTAACAGATTGTAAGCTTGCGGCACAAATCTTACCATTTTCTCATTAAATGGATGGTTGTGCTTTTAAAGTAGGCAAGGTTTTGAAAACATGAATTTACAAGGTCATACATCGGCAAACCGCATAAAATGTGTTTTGCTGCGGGTATTATTTGCTCTATTAAACCAGCTGATAAAGCTATTGTATACCGTAGTATTTAGTTTTTTCTATAACTCTTCGTCTTGAATCAAGACACAATCATTCATAAATCCTTATCCCATACTCTGAAATGCTCTTTTCAATGTATGAATAAAACGCAAGTTGACTTTAATGACTGAGAACACGTCAACAGATATACAAACATAACTGGAGTTATCAACAATGGTGTAAATTAAATTACCAGGGGCGCACTATATAGTCACTGTGTCCCGTGTATCCGGGTTAGAGATTAAGTGGTTTAAGTCTGGATATACTTATAGATTTAGATACCTGTGGGTATTCCCCCACGGACGAAAACTAAGTACTCGTTCATTGGTGATTGTTGAGTTCGGTGCACGATTGGCTTTTCACGCACTTTCTCGCGTTACTTGTCATGTACAGGCAGTCAGCCAACGTGTTATATTTAACGTCACGTGATGTTTTACCTAGAATAAATGATCATAAAGCCAATAGTTCACCTTAATATTGACACCGACGCACAACCGAATCCGGGTTACAGATGTTCCATTGATATTAAGGTAACTATGAAATCTAAATAGCCAAAGATTCGAGATCCCTTTTCGTTTCCCGACGAGATGTGTACATTCGCACGGTTTCCATCACGAAAACCAATCGATGGGATCTTCAAACGTGTCAAACACAGTGACTGATTATATACTTATGTGTATTGCTCATTCAAACTTATGCATGGGCATTGGGCAAATAAAACTGGGTAAAGTTCCACAAAACAATCTTAGCTTAAGTTGATCTTAATTACCATGACGACACACTATCTTCAGCACTAGCATGGAGCTCCATTGTACTGGTCACCATGACAATTGAGATAAACTAAAGCTAAAATCGTTTAGTGGAAAGGGCCTCAGGTCTGTTGTGACATCCAGAACTACAGATTTGTAAACAGATTATCCTCATACCGTGTAAAATATTTCAGTGAATGTCTTTTCCAAAGAACTATTAAGTTTGGATAATTATTGTTTGAGTACAGCGTCACCGAGTTTTTTGTAGACTAATCAGCCTAACACTGATTTAATATTCCCGTGGAATCACTTCTGGGTCCTTTTATGAGAAAAAACATACCTTCTTTGTGTGTAACAAATTTAATGTAACTGGCCCTTCTGCTAAAAGTCCTAGTCTACGTTCAAGGCGAAGGAGAGGCAACTGTCTGGCAACAGACACTTCGAACATCATTTCACCCATATTTAACAATATACTGGGTGATTTAAGGACGAGCTTGACATAAGATGTCTCAGAAAGTTCAGTTTATCAAACATTATTAAACAATATTTATTTAACGCTTAATAGCCGATAATTGGAAAAAAGTTGAAATTACACCGTTTGAGTTATGTGTACTCTAACTCTGTCTCTCTTAAAAAGGCTACACTGTAGATAGACTATTAGAAATACACAACTCTGCATCTAAGACTTATATTATGTTTTTCTCGAACCTGTTCTTAAAACCAAATGCGTCAAACAACTTTCTTACAAGTTAAACATGTTTTCCTTAACTGCTATGTCATTACTGCATTTATGAAATCGGACTTTATTCTTGTTGTCTCTTAACAAATATGTCATATTGCCCGTAGGTGTTGTTGTAATCAACTGTGCTGTGATCAATGTTTACAGCTGTCCGGGACGATCGAGTCAAGTTCAGATTTAGTAAATGTCTTTCCTTAAGCCCGTTCTGTGCTCTTTTTTTTCATTCTTATTCTTCCTTTTTATTCTTATTCTTTCTTTTGCTATCTCACCTTATATCTCACCTTATATCTCACAATAAAATCTTATATAAAACAAATTTACCTGAGGGCGTATTTACATCCTTGACCCAAGATGACTGCTAGCTATTAGTATGAGTTTGAACTGTCACATAAAAGAATACTAGGTGATTTACGGGAGTTAATTTGGAGTTAAACTTCAGGTAAAAGATGTTATATAAAGTAGTCCTAAAAACCCACGTGAGCGTAAGCATGCATGACACCAAGGCCTAACGTTAATAAGCTTTCTGTCTGTAACGAAGCTGTATGTATGCATAGATTCCAGTTTAAACTAGCCTTTGTTTTAAGTGCTGCACATTTGTGTGTTATTCAGGTCTGCGCTATTTATATCGACTCAAAAGAATTTTGCTAGGAGCTGCTCATGCACGAAAACAAGTATAACATGTGCGTTGCTTTTATAAAAAAAAGTGTTTAATTAATTGGTCGTGCACGCTTTAATGCAGAATAAGCAAAAGTGTTGATTTCAGTTATCTTCATAATATAAACAAAAAGATTCGAGATTCGGGTTTCTGGAGAGATGCACAGTACCACTTCATCTGGACTAATGTTTTCCAATAAATTTTTCACAGGACATTCACATGCTGTGTTGATTTTTTTTCTAGACATATCCCGGATGATAATATTTTTTTAAGAAGACCTTAAGTTAAAACAATCATTGCAAAAACACAAACACTTTTTTATATATATATATATTTATTCCTCAATACCCGAATCGCACATGCGCATACGACACAGTTTTTTTTTCTTTGTTGCTAAACAGCCTCGCATTTATTTATCTGTTTTAGTATTTCTGTCGATTACTGGAAGAAATCCCTAATGCCTACAAAATTTCAAAGTAGATTATTGCGAAACCATTAATTAAATTAATACAAATATTTTGCCATATATCCTATTACATCGCATGTAAGGATATTTAACATAATATTTAAATATCTGATAGGCTACAGGACAAATTCAATGTTTACCACAAATATCTTGCAAGTGTTTGTAAATTCCATCCCTGTCAAGTAATAATTAACTCTAATCAAACATGTAGGTATTGAAGTTCTGTATTAACAACTGGCTTTCCTGTCATCAGCCTGTCTTAATACAGTTGTTTACATAGAACGACAATTAACAAGCTAGACTAAGGTAGCAAATGTCTATGCTAAGCTGCAGAAAAAGATATAGAGGTCACAATGTTCATCAATGCTGAAAAAAGTCTGCTTTAAGTCCTTAATTGACATTATAGGTGTCTTACGTAATTAACTGTTCAAATAACTGAATATATAAGTCTATCAGGATGGCTAAAAACATCAAAAAGTCTATCAAGTCGATACTTATTTAATGACTTCGTTTTTATTTCTCTCGTCTCTTGTATTAAGAGGATGATGTATACAAGAGAAAAATCTCTGTACAGGCTGGGACCCAAATGTTACATCTGTATGGAATTTGAGAACTGATTTAAGCCATTTTTATATATATATTTTTTTGTATTTTCAGGCGATGTAAACAAAGAAACTTTATCTGATGTTTTTGAAGCCCTGGATGAGAGACTTACTGAATTAGGGATACATTCTTGCTTCCATTTTACCCAAGAAAACAGGTGTATACCTTTTCAAATTGACAGCTTTGGCAACGAATTCTGATTGAAAATGGTTTACTACAAGAAGGTCCTTTTGGTTTTCCTGAACATTGGACTACTGGCCGTTGTGGTGTCCGCTTTGCCAACAAACTATACAGGCGATAGTAAAAGTGTTGAACCATACATTATTCCTGGAAAAAATGTTTCAGTTGTTCTTGAGATGGATGATGTTAAGGAAGATAAAACTGTAGAAAATGAAACTGTTGTGTCTGCGCCAAGTGAAAGTGAGTCTGAACTTGATGGTAGAATTTCAAAGTCATTGAATTTTAATGAAACTGTCATCCAAAATGGTTCCTTGTCTAACAATGGAAATGCTACCAGGGGATCGGTGGATGACGCTCCGTTGAATTTAGCTATTCTGCCAGTATTGGGTGGATTCGTGATTATAACAATTTTGTGTATCAAGTGTTGTAATAGAGTCAAGGCGGATGTTATTAAAGAAAGAGAATACATTGAAGATGGCAAGCCTCTGTTCCGAGTGGAACCAGAGAGCCACCCGGATTACCTGTCTTCCATTGGTTCTAGCTATACCCAATATTCCACAGTGACATCCGGATACAATCCTTATAACACTGTAACGACTTTGATGAGTAACACCTCCACAGTGTCCGAAACAAAGGATATGGCTACTATGGTCAAACCTAGGGACATCTGGAAAACAATGCGTCACACCCGAGGTGTTTCTGTACCTAATCCTGATGAATTGGTCAGAGATAGGGTGCTGCTTGAAAATGTGGTTGAAGAGGTGAAAAAGTTCAAGGATATGTCTTCCCCTTACAAGGAATCTATTGGTAGGCCCGGCAGCAGTAGTCCGAAGCCTGTTCCAACTTTTGATAGATCCCTGAAGCCACATCTTTCGTCTAGACCGATGCACAAAAGCGAAGAAATTTTAAGCTCTGCATCGAAGAGAAGATCCTCGAAAATGGTAACTGATGTAGATCATCCCAGTCCTGCTCTTAAACATTCTGTAACAACAGACAAAGCACTTGGTACCAAGGATGAGACGGAGGCACTGTTAAATGGTGTACCAGAAGCCGTCGATTTTTGCTCTTCAAATGAGTCTGGTAGTGAAGGTTTAACGCCAAGAACCACTGATACATCCGTGGAATCTGATTTTCCTAGCAGTACCCCTAGTTCTGACTCTGTTGAATCCTCTTCAGACTCCAGTGTGGAAGTGAAGAATAACACCAGTCTCCTTCGGTCCAATCTGAAAAACTCTGGCCGTACCAGAACTCGTAGCGTATCTTTCAAAGAAAGCGACCCTTGCACAAAGAAGAGTCCTAATAAGGGAAAACAACCGGCAGTGGATAACAGGAAATCGAGATCTCCAGATGGAATCGAAATTACAAGAAGCCCTCTCTTTTCCAATAAGAACACAGTTAGGAGGTTCAGCTTATCAAAGGTGACAGACAATGGTATTCAGTGTGCTATGGATCTACCTGGCCATGGGAATGGATGTTCCTCGCCCAATGCTGAGGACAAATAAATTATTATGATCAGCGTAGTGTTGGAGTTGGGCGATTCATCGGTTATCATGATATTATTCAAATCTGAAACTCTTTCGAACTGAGTTTTCTGGACCCAGCTAGAAATAGTATTAAATGTCCTTGGTGACACTGGAGGGTAAGTTAGAACCTGTACTGTTACTACTGTAGGTATTTTTTATTGACAGCTGACTTCTGTATAGTGGACAATCATAAAGGAGAGGAATCATCAGTTCAAGCACATTCATGTGTGGTATGTGTATTGCTGCCATGAAAAATTAGCATACTTTCTATATGACCCTAATAACTAGTTCATAAACTTAGCTCTGGTCCTAACTGCATTGTGTTTGTGTTCTTCACAAGGTGTATATACCTACTTATTACCACTTGGTGCTGAAGCTGTATCATGCCAGGATATATTTATTATTCTCCACATATCTACTGTATATCATGCATTCCATTATAGTTGTACTATGAACCTGGAAACCAGTTGGTTATTGGTGAAGGGTTACTACTGGTGAGTTGGTCATAATATCAGATTAGTTATTAGTTCCAGTCTCAAATGTTTTCAAGGACTAGCATTTGTTGCAAAGACATTATTCTTAAGCTAGTTTTTCTGCTGATGCGGATTCTACAGTCTTTTGATTACGAACTCAAAACAACCATTACAAAGTTTACTTGTCATGCAAAGAACTGGGTTTTGTTTCAAAATTGAATTTATGTATTCATGTACTTCTTATATGAAAGTGTATAGTGAAATATCATGGATTGTGACGTTAAACTCCAATTAAAAAGACAATGGACTGACATGAAAAGATGTTACGACCACTGACCACTGAGCTACAACGACTGTTGTAATTCGTACTGCATATCGAGGGCTTAAAACCATACCCGTCTATGTCCAAATTGTGGAGAAAAAGAACTCCAAAAGTTTTATGTTGACTATAAAATCATAATATCAAGCCGTAAAGTCATCTTTTAGATTTTTTTAGCTTAAACTTTGTCAAAGTTAATGCTGGGGTCTCGTGCTCATTGGACCCTTGGGTGGCTAAAAAAGATCAAAAGATGGACACGGGCAGGACGGGGTTTAAGCCCTTGAGATGTTCTGTTTATGTACTCTGTGCTTGTGTGCCGGGCATTCCCAGGCTTATTGAGAATTGATACAAGAAAATATAAGGTGTATATATGGTGCTTTCTATCTGGTAATCGCTAGGTCAGCCGAACTACAATTCGCTGCTAGATGGTTAGTAAAACATATCGGTTTAAAGCTAGCAACGGAGTTGATCTCTACGATATTCTTGAAAGTGTGCTAAAACGATGCTATCGTTTGATTAGCATAGAAGTTTACTGCATTACCTGTTCTAAACTCTACCCGTTGTATAAACAAGATTCGTTGCTCCAGTTATATTATGCAAGCAATGGCATAAGATACCAACATGTCCTATTATAACACGAGAGCGGGACAAATATATCCATGACTGAATGCAGAAGTGGATTGTTGGGAGGAATGCTGCTGTTGTCCTCAGAGCTTATGTGCAACACGTAGGGAACATGTTCGTTATTTCTTTGTAGAGCATTCTGTGGTTGTAATATCCTGTAGTGTCTTTATTTTATGCCTGTGGCGTCAGAGGGGGGGGTTCTTTCGGCTAGTAGGTTGGCACGCCGCCATAGGGGTGGGTTATCCTGAAGTGCGGCTCTAAACCCCAATCAAACAACCGAACTGAATACACAAAGGAACCAAATTTAGGAATGATCAATATAATACGTTATTATTATTAAAGAACCGGTGATGGTTGCACGATACTATCATTGTCCGATAACGTCAAGTTACGTCAACACTATTGCCACCGAAGTCTTTGTCGAATCAAATGTTCAAACCACCGTGCTCATAGTAACCTCTGAAAAGCTTGACACAAACATGTTACCAGCCAATCAATGATGCTCTTTGAACAAAGGGACAGCACGCATCTGATTAGTTGAAGACTGCACTATACCTTCGCACAACTTGTCTTATTGCAACATGTTATCGGCGTCTTGTGCTATTCTGGTATTTTATTATTGTGTCTAATGTCTAATTAAACCATTTCAACGTAATCTCACCAATCACTAATTTACAACAACAAAAAAAGTGATTTGGAGAACTGTTTATTATTCATCGATATTTAGAGCATGAATTGTGTGCCTAAACTTCAATCTTTCAAATGACGGGTTATTTACTTGTTCTGCTTAAATAGTGTGTTTTTTTTTCAGTCGGACGTTTCACGCAGACTACGCAATGTTATACGCACACGCAGTTACTGTGTCGCAGTGTTAAAGACACCGTGTCCCCATGACAACTGCTTGTACGCAACGCTGCGAAGTCTTTGTTTAACAGCCCTTGCTTAGTAACCAAAGCAAAGCAGAACCAATATTTGGTTATCCCTTCGACCAGACGAATGCATAGACGAAGGGATAACCGAACGGAAGGTGGAGTAGAAGGCAGGATACTCACTGCTACCGTTACTTAGCTTAAACGTACAATATGTTATAATCGTTTACACTATTTATTCCCTAGTCGTTACCTTTGTCTTAACTTACACCGAAAACATGCATGAGATTACTTGGTGCTATTTTACAATTGTGAAAATCGTATACTCATTTAAAGTATGCGCTCGTTCGATACGCTGACCTTTTTTTCCAGGCCTGTATGACTTTCTGTGATTTTTAGATTTGGACTTTGACGGATTCCCTTGCGCTTATGTGGCCGTTATGGGAAACCGTATATGTCATACCGAGTTTTACTGATCCATTGCTAAAACAAGCACTTTCCCTGAGTTCTCTCTTGGACAAGGTTCTCTATAACTTGATTATTTATCACCATGCAGTTAAAAGTGGCTTGTTCTAGAAAAAGGTAAACCTCTCCGGGATTAACTATTTTTTCATTAACTAGGAGGACGTTTCGGTGTAGGTACTCGCACCATTTTCAAGTTTCTGTTCTCAGACGTTGTATATACACGAACTCTATACCTGTGTTAGTATTTTCTTTAGATGGCCATGCATGTATACCGGCTTTAGATACATATTAAATTGATATAGTTCAGGAAATCGAGGTACCTGTTGAAAAACTTATTTCTGGTCATACTCTATAAACTCCTGTTTGTTGATTGGCTGAATTAATTGACTAGTGACAGGACGAGATTTTTTTTTTAGGTCAACGCAACCTGGAAATTTCTGGTGATTTATATCTAAAGATTATTATACAGATAAGGAGTACTTCCTCAACTCACTTAAAAAAAATCATTCTCATTAAAATATTTATTTGCCATGTTCCAATTGACGTTTGATCGTTTTTTTTTTGGTTTGTTCATTGTTTGGCTTCTTTGATTTATTGGTTGATTTAAGTGGCATGTTGATTTTAATGGAGCTTGTTTATTATAAATGTGTGTTATTTTCAGTGACTTCTTATATGTTGTATATTACTTGTTAAATATTCATAATTACTAGAGAAATAAGATGTATCAACATTGTGCTAATTGATTGTTGAATCAATGCAGGAACATTACTCACCGTTAACATATTCAGAAATAATACTTTTGTATGATGTAAATGTTGATATGTATGCAATTATATTTTTCATTAAAAAAAATAAAAACAGTACTTATATTGTTTGCAGGTTTAGCTCTTTAACGAATGACTGATTGGTTGAGTTTCGTTTGGTTGGTGTTTGAAGATAAATTCACGGTCATTTCACTAGTTCATTAATTGAGAAGTCGCCGGCGGTTGATGATGGGGTGTTGGGGACGTATTGATGGTACTTGAAGCTGAAGGCATTGTGCGCCCATCATCTCGGATGTCATAGGGTCGTTGCCTTTCTAACATGCTTTTTGTTCTCCAAATAAGCTGATTGTAAGTTCGCATTGTGTAGGATAGTCATATTTCCATCTGCTTTGGGTTCATAACATAATATGCTTTATTATACAATTTCTGGATAACCACTTCTGGTTTTGTGATAGAACACAACGTTTCGATACATATGCCTGTATCGTCAT
>JAQQZZ010083251.1:5666-18953 GCA_030265115.1 Mopalia vespertina
GTTTGACGGTGTCGACACTATGATAGACATGAGAAGATGTTTGACGGTGTCGACACTATGATAGACATGAGAAGATGTTTGACGGTGTCGACACTATGATAGACATGAGAAGATGGCTCTTAATTACCACCAAGCAAATTGCTTTTATTGACTGATTGGTGTTTAACGTCACATTTAAGGATATTACACTTGTATGACGGCGGTGTTCTTCCAAAGAGAATAGAGCATTACAGTCATATGAAATGTTATATACAAACGCTTTGTTGGAAAATTAATGTTCTTCTGACAGGATAAATATACTTCGATTTTACTTTCCTTGGAAAGAGGACCCAAGAAAATCGAAAACGAAACTGACAGTTTAATTTTATAAAAGAGAATAACATACGATGTGAAAAGATTTCAGATCGATGAAAAGAAGATTGAAGAGTTATCTAACGAAAATAAGTGTAAAAGCAGTATATAAAGGCTGAGTAACAAACTACTACCAACTTGACGAGGAACAAAGATAAGTTGAAGGACAAAACAAAGGTCATCAAATAATGTTACCAAATATTTCATAAAATATCATTGTTCACAGTGGTCGGTTTATACAAATACAAGTCACACAACAGGTTCACTTTCCGAACACATTATCTGATGTCTTATTCAATGTCATGTGACCGCTGTAGAGAACACCGATGACCCTTGATTGGCGGCTTTTAAACGTTGATACGGATATTGTTTAATACAAACAAGTTACATAATGGGAAATACGTCTTTTGAAAATTGTATCTTGAGCTTCTTTTATTATCTTCTTGCTGGACTGGAACAACGTAATTTCCGGTAAAGTAATCAAGCAGCAAATCGCTGAATATGAAACAAGAGTTTGTTAATCCCGGTGTCAGGGATGAAGAGTGGTAAGAGAGTCAGGCTACTCGATGTCACAACAACTAACCATCAGCGAAGCCTAAGCCATCAATCACCGCTGATTTCAAGCGAAAATCTTATTACCCACCCTAGTACAAGCACAAACAGCAACAGTCTCCCTCCAAACGGGGCCGGCTATACCGACCTATTCGTCGGACTTTAATCATTGTACATATACAGAGACTAATCTGAATTTCAAATAAAAATCAGGAGAGAAGCCTCGTTAACTGCAGTGCCGAGACCGGAATTGGCATAACCCGTAAATAAAAAAAAGACATTGGAGATCTGTAGAGGTAAACAAACGCGACATAAATATATGTGTATCTTAAAACTTAAATGAATTGTTCATATAAATAAACCTATAGATTTTAACAAAACGAGGGCGAATTTTTATTACTTTAATACTGTTACTTCAAATGGAAACTGCGTGAAATAAAGAAGTTCATAGGAACGAAATGTAAACGTAATACGATTGTCGAGACAAATGATATGTACTCCTGCATTCTCATATAATACAGTTACAAAGGCCAAAATATAAACGTACACAGCCAATATTTAGTGAAGAAAAGTGCATAATTAACAAAAATGAATGTGTATTCCCAATTGCCCACACTTATATCAGCATTAGTCGACTGTGATTTAGTTCACACGCTCTTCGTATAATGATAATGAAGATACACCTCCTCTTTGGTGAATTGTCCCTAGATAGCACAAATTCGCCACAGCAACACAGTCAAACAGCTTTGAAACATTACTTATAATTAGTTTTAACACTATGTAAATATGTGCAACACGCGGCAAAAACATTATATACTGGCTTGTTTACTTTCTCTTGTGTTCCATATGCTGGTGTGTATTAATGATGAAGGTGAATGTATGATACTGTCGGCAGCCTTCTCTTGAAATCAGACGTATCTTTTTTATCAATGTTTGTTTTCTGATTGTTTGACTGGGGTTTAACGTCGTTCGCAAGTGTATTTCACTAATATGAACTGGGATAATCCACTGCACACTCTACCCTATTCAAATACGGTGCAACACCGAGGAACCCTCCTAAAAGCCAGCCGTGATTGCTGGAGACACCTCGTGTGGATACCCAAGGGGACTTGATCCTGTGAGCGGAACAAAGTAGGAAGATCAGTAGCCCAAGCCTTTTGAATAACTGAACCACGATCCTATTCATCAATGTAGAAAATCTTTATTAATGTGTGCACGTGACATAAACTTTGCCCAGAAATGGGGGATAATGCTTAAATATATTTAGAGGAAGTGAACTGCCGCCATTAAACGTGTTCCATTTGTTTAATTTGTGCGCATGTGTTGTGGGATATTCCATCATCTTTACAGTCGGTATAGGCCTGTTGAAGCCTAGTTATATAACGGGTATATGTGATGTAAACGGCATATCCGGTATTGCGTTGAATCAAACCAACCAATCAGATTGTTTTATCCACCGAGCCAGTATTCAGAGTTTACTCGAGACATTAGACTGATAGTGATCTCCAACAAACACTGATTTATGTGATACTGCACAAAACACGGGACGGAGGCAAATTCTCACAAACAACCAAACCAATTAATGTCGACTGCTAAATGTCAGGCCAGCAGGAAAACATCCGAAAAAGGACAGCATCCTCCAGGTTTTCTGCTCTAAGATTTCTGTATCATCAACAGTCCCGGGGCGAGAAAGCAGACTTTCGTCCTCAGATCATATCAAAGCCTCGAGATACAACTAATGCTATATGAAGCCGCGCACGTACAGTTGGACCAAAGAAAGCAGATAGCATGCCACATCTGGCAGGAATGTTACGAAAATTAAATTATTTATATAAATACAGAACCAATTACTTACATACATATATTTCTAGAGAATTGATGTCTAGTATTGAAAAAACACTAGTTGGCAAAAAGCGGCAAAGATTGGTATTTGATCAGGTATTCAAAGTTATTTCACTCAATTGAATGCAGTGAATGTTACCATGGAAATGGAAACCACTCTTAACCGAACAAACTCTACCTTGATTCGACGAGGCACCGACTCATGAAGGAAACTAGACCAGACCTGATAGATACCGCTCCGACTGCACTAAACCCGGCAAAACATCACCCCGACTCATAAAGATCAACTAACCCAAGGCTAGCACAGACATCGACCTTATCATGTCATAAGCTAGCTCAAACCTGGTAGACACCGCTGCTGCTCATGAATGAAACCATACCAAACCCGATAGACACCGACTCACGAAGGATACCATACTAAATCGGACAGACATTGCCCGATCAAACATGCAACTATTCCAATCCCGGCAGACACTATCCCGACTTAAGGATGGGGGCTGACTAAGCCCGGGGCACATTGGTCTGACTCATCAAGGAAACCGGACAAACACGGTAGACATTGATCCGACTCATGAGTGACACCAGACCATACCGGGTAGACATTGGTCCGACTCATGATAAAAACCAGATAAACCTGGTAGACACCGCCCTGACTCATGAAGGAAACCTGACCAAACCCGTACAATGGAAAATGAAGAGTAGAAAAATAGTGCCTACAAATGGGAGCATAAATTTGAGCCGCGTATAAAGGAAAGGAAGAATTAACGAGATGCGAAGAAATGGCCGTCCTCAGCTGTATGTTTAAAACAATAATTTAGACAACTAAAAATTAGTGAAGTTCACTTTGGTGCTAACGCAGAGCACGAAAACATGTCTTATTCCAGGTTTTACCAATAATTTAGCCAACTAAAATCAGGATAGTTCAATTCGGTTCCTGCTCAGATGGAAGCTGTTTGAATCACAAATGTAATATTAATGGTAATTCTAGTGGGATGGGTTAAGTCTATCGAGCCTTTATCTGCAGCTTAATGTTCTGTCTATATGCTAATCAACCACAATATTAAATGGAGGCAGAAAAGTCGCACTGTAACGAGTATTGAAAGCAGTTTAGCATAATTACTCGCAAATCTGTGTCATTATGGAGCTATTTTGTCAAATTAGTCATTAATATTGTTTTACATTTGCATAGCGTATAATTGCCGACATTCCGGATGAGTTGTATTATTGTATCTCTCTGTCCTCAGCAACGGAAACTTTGGAACAGTTCTGTTATTCGGCAGTCAACAATAGTCCTTCTTTCCATGTCTAAAGACACAACAGCCG
Source organism: Mopalia vespertina (assembly GCA_030265115.1). Lineage (NCBI taxonomy): Eukaryota > Metazoa > Mollusca > Polyplacophora > Chitonida > Mopaliidae > Mopalia > Mopalia vespertina. The sequence continues at coordinate 9,735 of JAQQZZ010083251.1, forward strand.
TATATGTTTAGCATAGAAACACATTCCTAGATAATTAAGAAGTACAAAAATAGTACATATAGCATAGTTATTTTCTGTGAGAAAAACACAGGTTGGTGATTTTATAAGACATGTTCTCTAGTTTATTTCACTCACAGAGTTGTGGCACCTTGGATGTAGAGCGAGTTCTAGACCCATGCATACAAGACTATAGAAGATATAATGCTACCTCCCGGACAACCACACTTTATAGTTATTCCTATAAGACTTACACCAGAAAATAATTTCCTCCCTGGTGGCTTAAACCAGAGATTTGACGAGTTAAAAAAGTTTATTTTTGTCGGCCAGGATAAATAGGATTTCACGAGATGTGTACTTGTCATTCGCTAGTCCGCTCTTTCATTTGCAGGACTTGCTTAACATCTCTAAATGTTGATATTTGGCATTTTCCAGACTGTCTGGCGAACCAGAAATTACGGTGTGTAGATATTGTAATAGGTATAAAGGAACTGATTTGCCGTGACCCCATCATTACCACTGATGCCTTATCGGGAAATTGCGGAAATTGATTTTTCACTCCACATGTCTGTCGAGCTGGCCAGAATACTCCCTCACCACGGCCGTGATTTTCTTCGGTGCGCTAAATTCTCCTAAACTCCAAAGCCGCTCATTTCACTCGAACTGGAACGCAGCAAATTGTAAATGTCCCTCGGTAATTTCGTCAAAATATATTACTTGGGTATTTCGATTGCTCTCTTATTGCGGATTCGAGGCCGCCCATTTCCCGTATTCTGGTAATCTCATATTCCACACCACGATTTGGACAGATAAACCTTCACTGATTTCTATCCTATTTCTGATGGCGTGCTAATGAAGGGCACTGTTTATCTCATCTATGTTGGCGCAGGGACAACCGAAATTGTGGAAGGCTAGCATGTTGCCGAGAAACCAAAGCGTCTCCGAGACTACCCTTCATATAGTTTCATAAACAAATCTGTAGTAAGACACGATAGAAAGCAAAGTATGGCGACCCTTAAACTTCCGAAAACCTATAAGTACCGACCCGAGAGAAGTGGAGAATACCTGTCGTTTGTATGTAAAAGAAAATTGCAAACTTGCATTATATCCAAGTTGTTCATGTCAGGAATGGTTGGGTTAATTTATTATATAAGGGACCGAGTCATCTGACCTAAACGGAGAGCACATTAAGACCTACCTACATTCCAGATAACAGATGGAGAAGAGTTTCGTTTCAATACGTTATTAAATATCTACAAACAGACATTTATAAACTGTTATATATCTAAGCTGATAAAAATAAAACCATCTAGGAATTTAATCATATATTTATGATTTTACTGATATTTATTTATCTGGTAACTTTCAAGTTCCTCTTAATGCGGTCAGATAGAAAAGTGTCTCCTTGTAGTTTTGACACATGCTTTATATCTGTATTGCCAACTTAACAAGACAGAAAATATTACTTTATCTTATGGTAAAAGTGACGTCACTGGGGAGGATATATTTATCTAGTATAGATATAAGAAAAGCACTTGGCTTAAATCATATGTGTCTGGTAAGTATCCCAACCCCGTTACTGCCGTCAGATGCAGAAAATTATCTCCGGCTTTTTTTCTAGGGCTTATACATTCATCTAACGATAAAGGTAAGAAAAATGTTTCCTTGCTATCTTGGGTGTCTGAAATTTTTCAGAAGCTCACCTCTCATTCCAATGCTGGAAATAGTAGTCTATTTTTCCAGAGCCTGTCATAGTTCATGCAGGATATAGATCTATTATATAATACCGACACCTAAAAGAATCATCCAATTGCGTGAGTAACCCGTTTTCTAGGAGAGTATATTTCCTGGATGCGTAAAAAAACAAAGTTTAATCAGATCTGTTTGATCTTCAACTTAAATGCGTCTAAAATAGTCTGTTTAATCGACTTAATTGATAAAACACAAATGTCTAGTACATTAAGCAAACAATGAACTTGTGTTTTTGATATCAATAATAAGTGGGTTAAAATGACCATAAATCCTGAAGTAGACTGGATAGATATCTGCAAAACTTATTTTACATATTGCAAATACAAGTTCATACAGTATTTTGTAGTTTGCCATCCCGAGGCTTAGATATTATCTGCGGAAAACAATCTGCTGTCTCACCCCTGGGGTTGTTGATGGTAGAGGAATATAACACCAGGAAATCCAGGTGATATCCTACTTTAAGGGATATCTTTCTGCTGCTCTGACATTTTCTAGCTATCAGTGGATGGATTGGGTTTTTTAAAATGAATTTGCAGTTGATTCTTATCTTGAACTGAGCTATTAGAGATAATTATTGCAGATTGATGTATGAGTTGCTAGAGACGAAAATCTATAAGAAAAGCGACAATCAACGACTTGTATATGCACCAAGAGATAATTTCCCGTTCATTGGCCCTTTAAGACTATATCTCTGGCAGATGCTCTGCACCACATGTCATTAAGACAAATATCTAATTCGGAATACTCATCATACCTCTTCGTTAACCAGTAGACAGTGGCAACCAAAACTGAGGGTATCGTTTCGTCGTGCTTGTTAAGATCAACTTAGGCTAAAGATGCGTTCTCTGTAGTAAGGGCTTAAGTGAATTCCCCTTGTTTGTGATACTTCGATTGGTCGAGAAAAAAAAGCAAGACACCGCCGACTAATCAAAACTATGCAAGTAAGGGAAAATCCGTGTAAGCGTTACAACAAACCGTACCGTGGGAATGCGCGAGATTGCTTGTGAAACAACACCCCGGTTGTAATTCCACAACATTATGCAACTTGTAAATCGTCAACATACTTATGATTCAAAGGACACCATTTAAGACAAATTTAACATAGAAAAGTGGGATATTAAGCGGTGTTTTTGGGGGGTTTTTTAAACTAGTAATTTATCTGTGTGTCAGAAGGTATCGCCTAGAAAATGTAAGGCATGAGAAAAGGGAAAAATTCATGAAAACTTTAAAAACCACATGTTCCTTCTTAGTGGGAAACATTTAATTTCGTATAAGGCCGTGTTAAATATCCCAGTAGAATTACTTTCTGATTTGGTTGTTTTTATCACTGTCTTGATTATTTACAATTTGTATCTTACAGCTGCCGTTGTTATTTGAATCCAGCTTGAACACACCTGTACCAAGTTAGAAAACTTTGTATTTTATAATAAAAAGTTTGACACAAGCAGCTGGTCCTGTTAACTGTATAAGATGCTACGAAACGGTCAACATCTATTACCTGTAAAATGGGTCTAATGTCATGTGAAGCATTTGTTATCATGTCATTATGTGTATTCATTTGTTTTCAAAAGCAGACAAAACTATCTGATTTATCATGGGAATTTAACAAAAATATATATCTTAAAATGATTGCGGACATTACAATTTATACATTAAAAGGGAAAAAAACTTTAAAGAAAGTTCAAGTATTGTATTTTTTGTCTTAAAAATATTTCCCGTTCTCCGCTGAAAGCCACTAAAAAAGCTGGTGAAGTAAGTAAAATCTATGGTGGACTTGCTATGTCATGCTTTATTTACATATGTACAGCAGACAAAAAATTACCCAAGCTATAGTCATAATTTAAATAGTGCAAATTCTGAAATTTTACTAACTTTCTCCAGCGTTCAAATAGACTAGGACTAGTTTTTGTTTTCGTTTCATTCACCTTGAAGTATTTCCGGAAAACGTTCATCATATGTGCGTGTCATTGTATCTATACATAATCCAGAATTATAGAGACGTCCAAATTCTTTATTCTCATGCCAAGTACTCGGCCCTGTCTGTATAGAAGATCGCTGAATCCTAGGTGTGCCCGAGATTCTTTTATACAATCTCCAGACATTCATTGATAATTGTTGTACTAGTAGTCGAGCTGTAGTCTTAAAACATCAAGACTGGTGTGGTCAACCTTCAATTCTCCTCAGCACCACCACTTTACATCATTACCAAAGAGGACAATGGATTCAATTTTCAGATAACCAGATTTATTTCCAAACATTTATTAAAAGCATTTACCTGGTAATATACGCTTGTAGACTGACATTTACCTGGTAATATACGCTTATAGACAGACACTGGCTTTCATTTTGAACACAGGTTTCATTACTTTAACAGTTATAAGCCAATATGGCTACGTTGGTGGTTGATGGAGACAGTGCAGGAATCGAATTGCTCTATAAAACTGATCAAGTGACATTGGAACTCATATATATTACTGCCAAATCAAATCCACTTAGGAAATTAATTAATTACTCTTGAGCCGTTTGTTTTATCATTATTCCAAAGGCTCAGATGAAGAATGCACCCAGATGAACTCAACAGAAACAAATCTCACTAAATGCTAATCTGATGGTTACCAAAATTATATAACGATGTCTTCTATTTTAGTTTATGATTTGTAGTCATAACCAAGACTTTCGTGTCATTTTGATATAGCCAGGTGTGGATACGTTCTGTCCATCCTGACCATGTGGAAAGAGAAACATATTAGGTGAATCACCACAAGGTCACAGGTCACATTATTCGGGGAAATTTCTTATTTCTGATTCTGGTCTTATGGTCAAAGACAAATTCTGAACACTTCGCTGACGACGCGTTGATAAATGATTATATAGACTTTAACGCCGCAATGAAAGTTATCTTACTCATAGTACGGCCTGCCAGCCCAATGGGTGAAGGAAACCACCTTAGACGCGGCCTGCCAGCCCAATGGGTGAAGGAAACCACCTTAGACGCGGCCTGCCAGCCCAATGGATGAAGGAAACCACCTTAGACGCGGCCTGCCAGCCCAATAGGTGAAGGAAACCACCTTAGACGCCACAGGTAACAAAGACAGGACCATCATAACACACAATACAGAGACACCACCAACTGATTGACTTCGTGTTGCCACAGCTCTACATACACTGAAAAGAATATTCCTTAACATCTTAAGGAAAAGGTAAAGGACTATTCCCCGAATAAAGCACCAACGGATTATTCATAAATTTCAAGGAATAGGACATGGAATTTGTCTCGGGGGCAAGAAGTATTCCAACCATATTTATGGATTATCCTTAACAGCTTACCACAAATTCCACAAAAATAAAGGAAAATTCCACATTAAAGGTGTTATGGAATTGTTTCCATAACTTTGTTAAGGAGTATTTGTACAGTGTAAGGGCACCAGAGCAACAGGAAGCTGCTTCCCAACTGCCTGTGGCTGATAACGATTTACGTAGCACAAAATGTCCATTTTTGTAACTAGACAGTGATCAGGTATAACAATGACGCCAAAGACAGCGATCAGGTATAACAATGACGCCAAAGACAGCGATCAGGTATAACAATGACGCCAAAGACAGCAATCAGGTTTAACAATGACGCCAAAGACCGCGATCAGATATAACAATGACGCCAAAGTTTAAAATAAAAAAGTAGTCATAGTTGTAAGTCTAACTGAGATTCGTAAATTAGGATATGAAAAAACACCTTTGTGATACGTAGATAAACTTATCAGAGAAATTTTATAATTGTCTGTACATCTGGTGGTTGTTCAGACGGCTTCTAATTTAAACAACAGCGCCTTGACATGTAGGGTATAGAGGTTTACTTTTAAGATGATAGTATGTTGAAGAAATCTTATATACACTCCGGTAAAACGTGTAAGCTGTTGTCGATATTGATATGTTCCCATCAGACCCATGTGTTTACGTCTCGCCGTCGTCACCTGGTACTGAAGTCTAAACTGGGAGACAAGGTGAACCCGAGCTCCAGAGTCTGCCAACCATCAACGGTTTATGAACCTTTACAATTTTGTATACCGGTTCTAGCTTATATGCAATTTGTAAACCAACCGAGTCTAAAATATCGTAATTAGGAAGATATGTCAGTATTTTATTATCCGGAAAATCCAATAGATGAAGTACCAACATTGCATCGGACAGTTATATATTACAAATACAAAATGTATAGAATTTAGTTTCTTCGAATCTGTTTATCTAACGAAAGTCTTATTATTGCGTTGTTGTTTGTAAGAGTTAATTTCTCAGTGGTTTATATGCTCGCGTTACTGAGGCAGCACATGGCCTTCAGGGATCCTCTATAAAATTGATCAAGTGTCATCCGAAGCCATATTCGTGTCAGGTTTTATCCATTCTCAAGATTAATTAATTATCCTATGCCGCCTTGTTTCTCGCTGACCTATACACACGGGTATGAGCAATAAACCAACCGAGCCATAAGGAATGGAGTCTGGTGGGAATCTGGTAACAATCAACCAGCACCTAAATAGACAGTATTGTGAGATAACACAGCCGTTATTGTGCACAGGTATACACCAGTGGGAGAGTTTGAAGAGACCCCTTAAGTTTTTGTTGTTTTTTATTTTATTATTGTTTGCTTTGTGTTAAATTCCGTTCTCATGGGTTTTTCACTTGCTAGAAATCGAGCGAAAACGTTTTTAAAACCAGGTAAACATCAGTGGGAGATTTTGAAAACATCCCTTCTAATTGTTTGCATTCAGTTAAATGTCGTGCCCAAGAGTTTTTTTTCATCTGCTAGAAAACCAGCGTAAACATTTTAAACCCAGGTGTAGATCAGTGGGAGACTTTGAAGAGATCCCTAAAGTTGTTTTTGTTATGTTATTATTGTTTGTTTTGTATCAAATGTCGTTTCCAAGGTTTTCAATTGCTAGAAATCGTTCATAGAACCATGCACCGCGTGACCTCCGAAGCAAAAAGATGAACTTCCGTCTGGCATGGTCACAGAACAGACAGGGTCGACTTGAATAGTCCCCCAAGGTAATTCATTTTGATCACTATTTAAGATTAATAAACGTATTAATGAATTTCAACCAACAGATCCTCAGCGATAGTATGAACATTTGTATCCCATTAACCCGTACATAACACGGAGAGCTCGACTAGTAAAGAACAGGTTTTACATAACTATAGAGCCGGGTTTGGATTACGGAATAAGGTGCACGATTGCCTTTTCTCCACTTTCTTGCGTTACTTGTCGTGTACAGGCAGCGTCACCCAACGTGTTATCGTTAACGTCCGTGACGTGATGTTTTACCTGGAATAAATTACAAGAGTCAATAGGGCACCTTAATGGGATTACTGTGCAAGGATACACAGTGTTCTCTCTGTTGACACAAATTGTAAAAAAAAACTATAGGAGTATAGGAACTGTAAAATTTAAAACGAAATATATTTATCTTCGTTCCGTGCGACCATGTTTTCTCATACCAGGAAATATGAAAATTTCACACAGGCTGCCTGAGCTGTAATGTATTCTAAATCGTTTCTATTGATATAACACAACACCTATGTCGACCTAAATTTTTATAACTTCTATTTTTCCAAATTTGTCAAGAACTTTTTTCATGTATAAATACTGTCGCGAAAAATAACTGTAAAACACAAGATCATTTGCATGTTTTATTTCAGGAAGAAATGTACCAGGTTGAGCTAGTGAATCTAATATATACACAGCATATATCTGTTTTTGAAAGCACCCTGGAGAGTTTGATTAAAGGTAGATAGATAAGTGTCTTAACAGAACATCCGATCACTACTATATGGGACTATAGGTTATCTTTCAACATGGCAAGATGTAACGTATCCAACATTAGGCTGAAAGTTTATGTTCTTCTGGTACGATACCATAGTAACGTACTTTTTTGGGGGGGGGAGGGGGGGGGCGTGATTAACATGACAGTCGGTCTTTTAATTTCATCAAGTTTAATTTAGAATACGTTTTAAAGATCCTCTCCTTCGCTTAAACATATGTAAGTAGTGTATTATTCTCAAACAAAGACTCCTAGGTTTTGTTCCATTGAATTTGTTTCATTCGTATTCCATTACAGTATTTTAGGCTGTGCTATATGTAATTTATTTCACTCGTAACTTTAGCAGTATTTCAGATTGTGCTACATGTTATTTATTTCACTCGTACCATTCACAGTATTTTAGGTTGTGCTACACGTAACTTATTTCACTCGTAACTTTTACAGTATTTTAGATTGTACTACATTCAATTTAGTTTACTCGTACCATTCACAGTTGTTAGGTTGTGCTACATGTAATTTATTTAACTCGTACATTTTACAGTATTTCAGATTGTGCTAGATGTAATTAATTCCACTCGTACCATTCACAGTATTTAAGATAACTGTGCGACTTCACTCTCACTGTAGATCGTGCTACATATAATTTGTTTCACTCGTAGGCTTACCATTCACAGTATTTCAGATATCTGTGTGAATATCTTCGCTAAAAACATATATATTGAATAGAATACGAGAGTGTTCACACCTTTACCAGAAAGTCTTGTCGTACGCAGTGCCATTTTACTTACATGACGACTTTAAATTGCTGGAGTTTGTAGGAAACCGGACAGAAACTTTGAAAAACCCATCTGTTCACGTTCCTTTTAAATCCCGGGTAAACAGACAGGTGTTAAACGAGCGGGCGGTACATTGAAAGGGTTCAAAGGCTAAATAATGTTACAACGAAAACATTAAGAATATATGACATCTATGACTCTCTATCTCTCTATTTGTTAAATTAATTATGTGCGTAATTCTGTAAATTTATTAAGTCTAAGGTTTTTTCCTGTATATATCGGAGAAGGTTTTTAAAATATCTTTCCCTCTCTTCTTACTTAGTCTTCAATATTTTCTGCAATTTTACTCATTTCTCCCTCTAGCAAGGATTTGAAATAATAAATATACAGTATGGATGAAACCCGTGACTTTTAGATTACTGTCTGGCGCTGGAGTGGAACAAGTTACCCTCTGAACTAAAGGAATGCAATTCACTTTCTCTTTTCAAATCAAAATTACAAGATTTCTTGCTAAACTGGGTCTGAGTAAATACAACCTGTCAATCCATCTGCACAGCAAATTACATATTATAGATATTTACATGTATGTAGAAAATTATTTTCCTCTAACTTAGATACTTGAATAAATATGTATTTATTGACTTGTGTATTTTTTTTTTAGTTTTTTGTTTTCTTCTCTTTAATTTATGTTTTCATTTATTTATTTATTTTTTTTAGTTTTTTCAATTCATTTTTTTTTCTCTTATCATTTTTTTTTTATCTAAAATATGCATGCATGTATAATATGCATACAGTTCGATTCGTTGTCTTGTATTGACATTTTTCAACATTTAGTTATTTTAATAGCATTTATCTTCTGTTTGACATTTGACCGGGATTAT
>JAQQZZ010083262.1:6330-18950 GCA_030265115.1 Mopalia vespertina
CTGTTGGAGTAGTAGCTCACTACTCACCCCCTCACCAGTCCTTCTGATTTGAGGTGAGCGATCTGTGTTAAAACATATTACTGGTACTGTTGGAGTAGTAGCTCACTACTCACCCCCTCACCAGTCCTTCTGATTTGAGGTGAGCGATCTGTGTTAAAACATAGTGGCAGCACACCTTAAATCAGAAGGCCTGCCTCAATAAATTATCCTGGTTAAATATTCTTTCTCATTTCAGACACACGACAATAAAGAACATCTGGCCATGATGGAGAGAATTTTAGGATCTTTACCCTACAGAATGGCTAAAAAATCAAAGTAAGTTTTAATCTCATTGGATTGCTAAGCCCTTCACTAATGTAATCAAGTATGTAGTGACAGTAAGAACTGCCAGTTTTATCGCTTACACCTGTACAATTTACATATACAGTAATTATTGTTATAAACTGACGCAACAACTACAAATTCTTTTTAATGTTTTAAAACATATAAATGCTTTAATTAAAGTTCCATAACTCGTAATGATGTTAAAAGGTGATTTATACTTTTATGTGTTGATTACACTCCCTTAAACTATTCTGGGATTTGCTTAGCAATGGGAGGTAATGCAGTTGGAATAACAAAGGGGAATAAATGAGTACTGTTTCTGAATGAGCTGTGTTGCCCTTCCATTTCTTCCTCACTGTCCCAATTTCCCCCACCCACTGGCTATATTGTATGGGTGAGTGTTGAGAATCCTGCAGTCACCAGGACCTAGATGTCCCTGCACATCCCTGTCTTTCTCACAAAATGAGACCGTGTGTAGTTAGAGGGTCCCACTGCTCTAACCTGGGGGGTAGGTCTTGGCTCACTGGATGCTACATTGACTAGCTGACCACACTTTAGTGTTCTTGATTTGTTTTCAGATATCCCCCTCCCAATCCCCTTCAAGTGCAGTCATTGTATGAACTGAAACATTTATACAGAGTACTAAACTGAAACCAATCATACAACTTTTGATTGATTGGTCAGATCTGTTTCTCTCTCCTTGCTTTTTGCAACAGTTTTATCTGAGTTCAAAAATGTCTTTTCTGTCTTTTCTTAACCTTCTTTAGGAAATGTTCCAATGAAATAAATGGGTAGTTTGTTAGTCCTACATTTTTGTATCTGTTTGAAGAAATAACTTGTTTTGGCACGGTCGTCTCGACTGGGACCCCACCACATCAGCCGGGCGGTATGTTCGTGAGAACTGCAAGCCCCTATATGTAAGTAGGCCCCTGTCTGTGCTTGGCCTGCCTGTATCCACACTGCATGTACCTGTTTATTATTTCTTACTGACTACTACTGACCTCTCCCAGCCCAGCCCAGTGATCCTCTGACCACCAGCTTCACAGCATGCTGTTCAGTTTGGAGTGTGTATCATCAGCCTGTGGTCACACAGATCACTCTTGGCTTATGTTCAGCTTAACTTCAACAATGCTTCTGCTACTATCTTAGTGACCCTCATGTAAGTCAAGCGAGCCTTACTAAGCTTCCTGTGTCTGGTAGTCACCATACCAGCTTAGTCAATCTAAAATCGCTTTGTGAAAAGAGCCTTGTGTTGTTGTTGTTACTTGATATATAAGCCAAGAGGATAGCTTGAAAGCAGGGCAAGATTTTATTTATGTTGCAGCCTTTTGATTTTTTTTTTGTGCATGCCTTTTATATGTCGCTTTTTGTCTGGTCTTTATTAAAGAAAAAGCAAGTATTTCTACCACGGCCGTTTGGATTGGGACGAGAGAAGCTCAGCAGGAAGATATGTCCGTGAAACTTGCAAGCCTTTAAGGGTAAGGAAATCACATTGGTAACCATAACTATAACCCCCTCCCACAGAGGAAGTCCGGACAACGTCTGACAATTCGGAAGATACATCATGTTAACAGGGGTTTTTTAAGTCTAAAAAAAATGAAGCAGAAAACCAATGCTTGAAATGGGACATTTGATTTTTTTGTTACGCACTGCAGAGGAAATTAAATTGTTGGTTGATAATTAATTTCTTTACATAAACCTTGTAAGATAGACAGGATTGGTGTTTGCACAGAGATAGTTTAAATTAATGAATTAGTTATGCCCACTGACAAGGGCAGTGTGTTTCCAGGTATTTTCAAGCTGTAGGCAGTGAGAACATTACCAAAGTAGTATTTTCTACACAAGCCTTCATAATTATGTTTTGGTTGTGTAGCTACTAACTGGTCACACCAATCAAAGGTTGTGTGGTGCTTAACCACCTGTATCATAAACAATAAGACTTGATTGGCAGGGTTACATCTCAGGGGTGGAAATGTGTCAAATATTTTGTCAGACATTTTTCCAATTTTGTCCTGCCGTCCATTTAACACAATGTCAAATTCTGGGGATCTTTACAGGACAATCTCAATTTTTACCGGACAGGTCATGCAAATATATAGTTATTTCCACCCCTGCATCTCTTCAGTCGAATCTCAGGAAAAATGTCAATTCTGCTACCAATTTATTCTTCTGCTGCATCAGTGTTCTATTGCCTGCAGATTTCTGTATTTTATTTTTCAGTATTTTGTTTTAGTTCTTGTTTAAGAATCTGTTCAGTCTTGTTTTTTTAAATCTCTAGAAATACAGATGTGCATGCCAGTAGTGTTGATACTGTTGTGTTGTCACTTGTTAAATTGTATTGGATTCGTTCAAGATAAGAACAGTTTCAAGCCACACTTGCTAATGTACTCTTGTTGGTTTGTATTTTAATTATGCTAAAGTTTATTTGTTTGGATGTTTTGAAGGTTATGTCATTTTGTAACAATTGGTTGCATATAACATTAATGTTGTGCCTTCAACCAATAATTGATGTCAAATCTTTGACAGGTTATCATTTTCATTATAAGTATCAAATCAACGGGGATCATGGTTTATGCTAAAATGTATAAAATAGTAGGTAAAATAGTTTTGTTATTCTAAACACCTGTTTTAGTTAGTAATTACCTAGATGTGTTTGTAGCCCTGATGCTCCCTGATGGGAGTTGAAGGAAGCATAAAACCCATCTGTTATGGTGTCGTCTGATCATCCCATCTAGTGTGATGATCTGACACCATGAGGGAAATAACCTTAAGTACGACATAAAACTCCCATCAATCTAAAAAGTTTTTAGTTAACATTCTGTGTTCTGATGTAATGAGTGAGTCACAGGATGTGACTGGCAATAGCAGGGGTGGTATTTACGAGGTTTCCACTGTTATTAAGCAAGAAACACTGAAGTTAACAATCCGTTGCATATAAGTGAAATACCCTGGAGTACGACGTTAAACCCCAATCATACAAACAAACAAAACTTCAAGATTGAGAGAACTGCTAACAAGTGGTAGAACATTAACACCCCAAACTATGGCAGTCTTTAGACACCATCTACCACTACATAAAGCAATTTACAAACTAAAATACAATTCTTAAAGCTTTTTATAATGATATATCATGAGTTTAAAAGCAATATAATAGAAAAAAAAAATCAAATAATATTTAGTATTGTAGAAAAGAAACTAAGCACGATATCTTTTGATTGATTGTGAAATATTCCTTGAGAAAAAACTTGCATGGAATGTAACATAGTTGAATAAGGATAACACAATGAATGGGAATGACAATAACTTAACAACTGACAATATAACAATTATTATAATAATTGTTATTTATGTAGCAATTAGCCAGTTGTTAAATGGAATTTCTTCACTGGTTTTATTGGTTTCATAGAAATCTCACATTAGTAGTCTTTCCTTTTCACCTTGGTGTTTAATGTTAACTTCAACGCTCCTCACCAAGAGGGTTACTGTAACAACAAAAGTTCAACTTATTTTTCACAAAATAGATGACAGCTGTAAAGCAATTAGGAAGTTTTAAGAAGTAAATTATTTTCAGTTTAAATGCCTATATTCAAATGAATCCATGATAAATACCCGAGCATCAATGCTCCAGCGATAATTTGTTTCGGAAACAACTGCACCAGCAGCTAATGTTCTGGCGACAACTGCTCCGATAATATTTGCCGGAGGTCAATTGTCAAACGGTCCCTTATTCCCATGATAGTTGCTCTCCCATAAAGGAAACTGTCAAGGTGCAATGTTTCCTGTCAGTTGAAGCATACTTTTGTCTAGAGAAGTCCTGACCAAAGCAGTTGTCCACGAACAATCTTTTTCCAAGAAATTGTCATCAAAAAAATGTCTGGCATCGAATTCAATTGATATAATATAATACTACTTAATTAAAACGAGGAAAAAATTACAGTCAAATTAAGAATGTATTCTTCCTAGTAGCCCTATATATCTCTTTGCTACTGGTCTTTTAAGTATCTTTTTATAAAAAAAACTTGTTTTGTATAACGAAATGTTTTTTGGGGGTCAAAAAACATTATTATGGATATTTAGAGTAAATTTATTACATAAACTCTGTCTATTTTGCAGCAAAATTTAAGAGATAAAGCTCCCGAGCATTTACAACTGTTAGAGCTGATTAACAGGATGTTAGAGTTTACACCCGAGTTAAGATTAACTCTTAAAGAAGCTATAGAAGATCCATTCTTTTACTCCATTCATAAAGAATTCCAAAAACGAGAAAAAGAGTTGAAACGTCAAAAAGAGATGACAGCAGCTGCTGATGCTGTGAAAGAATGTGCTCAAGTTGCTCAGTTTATTGAAGATAATAAATCTGATAATCAAACAAATGCTGACAGTAAGGAGACTGAAGGAACTGCTGATGGAGCAGCTGGTACCAATGATACAGGGGGAAGTAACTCTGCCACCTTCATCAATGGAAAGCTGGATCCCACTTCTGACACAGTTCCCTCTGCAGAAGGTAGACCTCGGCGTCGAAGAAGACGGCCGGTCCGAGAGGCAGCTATTGATGAGACGACCAATGGAGAGGCATCACAGTCATCTGTTGTCCCAAACGAAAAAGCTGCTCCTGCCAGTGATCCTACATCAGACACCACTGCTACTGCAGCAGATGTAGGAGTTTCGGAGGCTGCTAAACCTGATGAACCGTCTATGGTCCAGGCTAGCACACAGGATATAAATCATATTGAGGATAGAATAGATAGTAACAAAGAAGTTGAATCTGAAAAACCGTGTGAGTCTGATAAAAAAGATGATGAAGAAACTAGTGACAACACAAACACAGAGTTGGAGGCAAATAAAGATATCCAAGATAAAAATCAGAAAGCAGAACCAGACACTGTTTCTGAAGCCATCAATTCAGACAATGTTGCCCATGATGAAACTACTACAGACAGTAAGCCTGCTGAAGAAGTAACCAAAGACACAACACCAGAAGCCCCTTCAGGAGAAACCATATCTGATTCCCAGAAACTGGATGATGCAAAGAAAGATGAAATTTCAACAGAGGAACCAAAAGTTGAAAGCAATTCTGAGCAAACGGCTGCAGAATCTAAACTTGATACAACAGAAAACCCTTCCAATATACCTCAGCCAGACAAAGTTGATCAGACTGGTCCGTCAATACCAGAAGATGCCTCGTCGAATACAGAAGAGAAAAATAATGCTGAGGAGGTAAACAAACCTGAAATTGTAAGTGTTATTGAGGTTCCGGAAACAACGAAAGGGGAGACACAAGAGGCTGCTGTTGTTCATGAACCACCTGATAAGAATCAGGAAGAGCAGCCGCCAGTTGCTACTGGAAAAGAGACAGCAGCCTCCAGTGATGGTAAAGATACTAACTCTGTTCTTGCAAATGGAGCTTCTCAGTCTGCTGTTCTTGATGGTTCAAATGCTAAGCCTGAAAAGCTTGTTGATGCTGAAAGTAATGTGCCTGTTGTTGTTGACTTGAGTTTTGATGTTAATACTGAAGTTTCTATTAAATCTGACGCCCCTATTGTCCCTGGTGACTCCCAAATGGTGGCTGAATTTCAGGTTGAAATCAGGGACCACGAACCCTCCCCATTGTTTAAAGACGTTGCTGTGAATGTTGTTGAAGCAGATTTTGTGATAAAAGAAGACTCTGATAAAGTGATCTCCCCGCGACGGTGGGTTCGTGTGACTGATAAGTCCACTCAGACTGACGATGTGATCATAATGAAAATGGCGAGTAGAGTGAGTAAGGGCTCAGAGTCACAATCGGAATTGGACTTTAAAGATGCTGTTGGTGATATTGACATCAAAGACTTAGACTCTGAGGTGTTTAAGGACGCCCAATCAGATTTAGTGTTAGGGAAGCCAAGTTGTGTTAACACCGCCACATCCCCTACCCCTGTGTTAAAATCTGGCCGAGCAGAGGCTGTGAGCACACCCACACAGCAAACCAGATCAGCAGCCCGAGGTCATTAGAGGAGATGCCCATATCACACCTAGAACAGTTAGTACGTGCCAGAGATGGGATGTGCTCAGTCATGTTCTGTCCTGCATGCTAAAAAAACAACCCGTAGCTGTAGAATTTGAATTGCTGTGAAAAGTTTGACAATGCATTAATAAAGCTTCTGAGATTGTAATTTCAAAGCCAGATTTTGATAGAAGAATGTCATCTGAAATCCCTCTTAATAGCTACCACTGTAAGATCCAATTTAACCCAACCCAATAAGAATGCATGCCTACGAGAGAAATGATATTATATACTGTGGATGATTTGAATGTCAAACGCATGTCCACAAGAGACACCTGGCACAGTGGACAAACCGGGACACTACAAATGTAATGGTTACAAATGTATCAAGATTATAGTCCCAAGTTTCTATTTTACCCATGGAGTCCCAAATGCCAACAAGCTGCAGATGTCTCCACTTGTAAGGAGTGTCCTGGCAACAACAACAACAAAACACACTGCAAGTATCTTCAGCGGTCAGCCTCCTCCCAGACCATTTTTAGCTGTCCTCTGGTTTGTTGAACTGTGGGTGTGCTCGCTAGATCTTCTGATTCACAGAATTTCCTTTTCAGGCAAATTACCAAAACAAACTCCTCTCTGCATGTTTGAACAGTGTTTAGCATGACTCTTTATCATCAAAGGATTGTGTTTAAAAATAAAGTAATGATTTTAAATGCGATCTTCTGTAGTTTATTTATCTGCAATGAATTAAGGTTTAAAACATATGTTGTTTGACATGGGGTTTTTAAA
The DNA here is from genome assembly GCA_030265115.1 of Mopalia vespertina. Classification (NCBI taxonomy): domain Eukaryota; kingdom Metazoa; phylum Mollusca; class Polyplacophora; order Chitonida; family Mopaliidae; genus Mopalia; species Mopalia vespertina. The sequence continues at coordinate 13,427 of JAQQZZ010083262.1, forward strand.
AAGGCAGTGACATCTTCAAATCATAAGACAACTGGGACATGTTATTCTCTTTTTTTTAATTTTAAAATATTTTTTTTACATATTTTTAATTTTTTTTTCAATGCTATCCAATGATAACAGCTTTAAACTGAAAGGTGATTCTGTAATGCAGAAGTCCGGGTTTAATTTGAGCTGGTGTTGTAATCAGCTGACAGGAATGCTACTAACATATTTGTTTGGATTGTTACTGAGTGTGAATTGAGTATTGCTCTAAGAGGTTATACCCAAGGTCTTCCAACAAAAATGACCTAGAACCTGAAAAACAGCAGATTCCATTATAAATTGTCCTCAACCGTTGAAGCTTTCAGAGAACGTTAAAACCTGTGATAGTTAATGACTTCAACTTGGAGCCCTCTTGTATATGGAGATTCTTATTTTGTAAATTTTCATTCTTGTTGGAGATTTGTGGTATAACCCCTAAGATACCTTTTCTTGTTGCTGTATTTTATTAACAGTTTTTCTGTTTGATGTTGCTCGATACTGATATAGTCTGTTTGTTTTTTCAGAGATACATCCTTGAAGATAACATTGATCATCGCCAGCTTTTTGATCTGATTCTGAAAATGCTTGAATACGACCCCCATAGCCGCATCACAATGAGGGAAGTCTTACACCACCCATTCTACCGCAACTGTCACATTGATGTTGATGGGAGGGGCCGGAGCCATAGTCTCAGCAGGTGACTCATCTGAGGGCTCACATCTTATGCTAACCAGTTGTGGGTTTGTTAATTGTTGCTGCCTGGTGAACCTTGTGAAAGTTTGTTTGCTGCTTATGGATGGTATAGGCCTGGACTGTAAAACAAAGGAATTCAAAATGAATGTGACTCACCCAACAGAATGCGGACTCATTTGACAATTAAAGATTGCCAAAAGCTAAACAAGTCTTTGGTAACTCAATTTGATTCCACTGCTCCACACGTCTGCTCAATATGAAAGATAACACAGGAGAATTAATTGAAAATAACAGCATTTTACAGAAACCTATTTGTAGGATTTCGATTGAAGCTAAACCTCCTAGCTGTAGCTTTTCTTTGCTCATACCTTTACACTTCAACATGATTCGAAGTGGCTGCAGTTTATTTAGGAGTTCACCTGAACAAAACACCTCTCTATCGAACTCGCCAGTGTAGAACCCTTGGTAATTATGTCATCAAGGGACTTCAGATGCATTCATTTGTGTTCATCAGAAAGGAAGTGAAAGCATTTAACTCAGAAGTCTCCAGTAGCACGGCTCTGAATACTGGACACAGCCAAATAGTGTAAAGTTGAGGTTTAGTTTTCTACATGAGCTCGTAAAGTATTTCAGTACCAGTACAGCTACAAGGGATAATTGGTAACACAGGGATAATTAACTGTTCCCTGGGAACTGGCTTTTGAGGTTGCTGATGAGGCAAAGGAAAAGCCAAATAAGACATGGCAAGTGGTTGCCCAATGAGGACCCAGGTACTTTGATCAGAGCTTCAGGGATTTATTTCGAAAGAAGTATTGGTGCGATAACAAATTTAGCAGAACTTTCTGTTGAAAACTCTGACAATGTTCCATTCATCATTCATCTACGACTATCGCTTCCAAATGCCAAAGTGTATATTGATCCAGTGGATCGTCTTTAGTTGGTCAGTTTTCTAACCAGGACAATACATTGTGTGGTGCTCCGTCATATAACTGCCCAGTTTTTTTTATACATATGATATATATAAACAACACAGTAGAACTCTTATAAATTAGAAATAAAATGGATGTTCTGACAACGGTCCTTGCAAAGTGACAGTACTTAAGTTCACTAAATGGACATCAATGCATCAATATTCACAGCATTAATCTTTCTGACACTTATATGCAATGAAATCTGAAGAAGTGACATTGTTTGTGGTGTCGTAACGATGGTACTATTGTGCATACATACTAAACGTGAGAAGAATTGTACATGATTCTATTCAAATGAAACACTTCTGGAAAGTTCTTGATGAATCCACGAATTTGTTATTTTAGACATGTACACATAATTGTTGCTGTTCTAAAACGCAATTTATTTCTCCAAACAGTTTCAGCATGTTAACTTTAAGAGATTATTTGTTCTCCAATACTATAAAATGTCAAGTTATCCATCTTATTAAATGGAATAAATTGAAGTATGTTCTAATTCAGACGTGATCAAGGCCACCTTGTTAGTACTTAACATCTAATGTTTATTTATGTATTAAAAAGGTTTGTCATTTAAAACCTACCTTACTATTGACCCTTTTGGCACCATGTCAAACCTTACAGAGGGATTAATTTGATGGCATTTGTGCTGCGTATATAGCGGAACTTCATCATGTTTCCTGTTAACATGAACAAGAGAGATCCTGTACATTCTGACCATATGTATTGGAATTCTATGATCTGTGGAATGCTGATTGAAATGAAATTCATGTGTTATAATAACACGAATGTGTGCAATAATCAAAGATATCCACTCCGATTAGAACCCATTTTACATCGGATATCTACCAGATATCTCAGTGGGCAAAAAATATTAGAAATCAGCTGTACATTATTTATTGAATATAACAGAATATTTTATTATGGCATGGTACCTTGTATAAATGTTTATAAAATTACCTCCCTTGAATACTGAGTTCAAATTTCTGTATCCTAATTAATAGCCTTACTCATTTACGACAAACAAAATCATCAAAGATAAACTGTGCTGCATAAAAAAAACTCAAACAAAAATATTTTCTTGCTGTGTAAAATAAGTTCCCCTTCCCTAAAGCTGTTTAAATTTTGACTAAAAATGTTTTATTTAATTCTGTGCTATTTGTAGCTTTTTGTTATGTGAACAACACCAATCAAAATGCTGAGCAATTTTTAAGTGTATTAAAATTGTAATTACTTCTTACAAAATTTTGTTATTTTAACATTTCTTTATATTTGATTGACTGTTGGGATAAGGAGGATCCCACACAGCTTGATTCTGTGATAAGAATTACCACTCCGATCAGCCCTACTGACTGAAGTCGAGGCTGGAATGATTTTTTGCGATCTCGTTGAGAGTTATGTGCAAAAGGCATATACTTCCGTCATAAATTTGCTTCAATTTAACATTTTAATACGGGATGACAAGAATAAACTGTATGTAAGGCAGTAAATAACAATAAAAATTTTGAGCCATTTAAAATACTGCAAATGAAAACTGGGAAACAGATAATTGTTCAAATGAGGGGTCATCACCATGGTATCACGCTCGATTTGCTCGGCTTGAAAAGTTAGTTCCAGCACAGATTTTGATTGCCTGGTTAAGGTCACGCCACAAAGTTTCTCACAATCTGTTACCGCATGGGCTTGGAAGAGTATAATATAATATGGGAAAAGTAATTCTGCCTATAATAAATGTTGGAAGGGGATGAGAGAGCACACTGTCGCTGAAGATTACGTCTCCAACATGGCAAGTTCACAACGGAGTACACAGGACTAATCTCGATAGTATAGAAGAAATTCAGCATAAATTCGTTCATTAACAAACTCAAGGTTTTGACTAGCACCATGTATAGGGTTAATTCTTCCATTTTAGCCCGAGGTCCCGCCTATCTCAACCCATGGGGAAGGTTGGAGATTGATCCGCTGCTATCGACGGCCTCTCAAAAAATATATCTGATTTTTCTCAAATTTTCTTTGGATACAAAAGTTGTAATAATCTAAATCCTATTCTACTCTCTTTATTGGCGTTTAAATAAAGTGTTATTTGAGCTTCTCGCCTAGTTGACACGTTTAAGTTATCTCCCTTTGCAATAATGAAAATTAAAAAACTAGTCGTATTAAATATATCCAAAAAAACCCATATATATGTTTTGAGATAGCGGCAGATCAATTTCCAATCTTCGCCACGGGTTGGGATAGGCGGGACATAGGGCTAAGAAGGAGGTATTCGCCCTATTCATTTTGCCAGGTTTTGACCAACCTGAGTGCAGTTATGACTGGCTAACGTCCAGTTGTACCCAGTCACAAGCGAAGTGAACATCTTTTACTTTTCTTTGATTGGAAGCATCAAGTTGTACCAGGTTCCACAGACCTGTGCGTACTTACGTTGGATCAGACTCCGTAAACAGCCAGAGATGATCACATGATTAGTTACATGGTCATAAAAGAATTTTTCGCAGTAAACACGCATAGCTTTAAACCCAAAATAATTCAAACGAACAATGCATTCTTTATTTCTTGAAATATCACATCCCATACCAAGCAGATAATTATAGTTTTGTGTATGTTGCAGATCTGCCTACCCCGAGTATTCTGAAGTATTTTGTACACATGATTTTTGTTGAATACGCCAATAGGCCATCAAAATACTCACAGAAATTAAAATTCTATGCTATGATTTATCATGAAAATACACATTATGATAAGAAAATACTCTTAAAAAGGAGTGTTTTTGCATATAAATTTCTTCTATGGTAGGCAGGTGAGGTCTGGTATGTTGCTACAATGGTAAAAGAAATATTGCGATGTGACATTTGCCGAGATTTGTTAGCTACCACAACATGCTCATGGGCGTGGACATTTGATTTGATTACGAGGTCACCTCTTTGGCATGCGTGAATATTCGGTCTCAGTTGACCCGAGGGTTAAAAACCGACAACTATTTGGATGCTTTCAGATGCTTGGATTCACAGTATTTCGACAAAAACTTGACATGAGAGTTACGCTCTGGCGGACTAAGACTAGATGTGTCCAGTTTCTTTTCAATCGCAGTCGACCTTTGCCAGACTTTATTAACCAAAAAGCTCATCCTGGTGTACGGGCTTTAGGGGTGGATGACAGATAGAAGGGGGCTGTAGCAGGGTTGGCTGCTGTTAGAAAAGTGGTGAAAGGAGGGTTGTATAGCAGGAAAGCTGGCGACCAGGAGGCTTGAGTAGCAGGGGTGGCTGGCAGGTAGTAGGGTGCATGGTGTAACAGGGGTGGCTGGCAGGTAGGAGGGTGGTGTAGCCGGGGTGGCTAGCTGCTAGGAAGGTGGTGTAACAAGGCTGGATGACGGCTAGGACATAGGTGTAGCAGGGGTGGCTGATGGGTGGTGCCGCTGTGGTAGCTGGCCGGCAGGAGAGTGAAGTTGCAGAGGTAGCTGGTTTACCATCACAAAGATGGTTTAATATAGGAAACTGACAAGCAAGGGAGGGGTTGGTGTGTATTTGGAAGCTGCGGGAGAGGTTGGTGTGCATAAGGGTGATGTAGGTGTGGCTGGTAAGCATTAGGGTGTAGTAAGAGCATATAGTGTGCATTCGGGTGTAGTAGGAGTGGCTGGTGTGCATTAGGGTGACATAGGTGTGGCTGGTAAGCATTATGGTGTAGTAGGAGTGTCTGGTGTGCATTAGGGTGTAGTAGGAGTGTCTGGTGTGCATTAGGGTGTAGTAGGAGTGTCTGGTGTGCATTAGGGTGATGTAGGTGTGGCTGGTAAGCATTAGGGTGTAGTAAGAGCATATAGTGTGCATTCGGGTGTAGTAGGAGTG
>JAQQZZ010083273.1:0-18950 GCA_030265115.1 Mopalia vespertina
AAACAGATCGGCTTCCTGTTCCCCTTTAGCTCTTAGAGCACCAGGGCAACATGAAGCTCCCTCCAACCACCCGCTGACCAGATACAAGACAAGCACAAAGTAATCCACTGAACATTCTTTGTGCTATCCCTTGGCTCAGAGTATGCTTCCACAAACTATCCAATCAAAACTGATGTGGGCTGTCTGGAGAATGCATGAAAGTCAATATTATATAAACACTAACAAACTAACATCTGCTGCCTACCTTGTTGGTGAGGAGCTTTGAGCGAGGCTTTCCTCTTCATATCGTTGTTTTACAGACTCACACTCTCTGACCACAATACGTAAATCGTCCTGTAATTTCAGGTTACGGTTCTTGGATTCTTCAAGTCTGAAAATATTATTAATCCGAATTTCATTAAAACACCATATGACTGGAAATTGATTAATATGTTGTTACTTTCAAGGTTGGAAAACTTGTTATGGGCAACAAGTTTTATGTTAACATTTGTCGAACATTGAAATCCATGTTAATAAAATATTCATCAATATGCATTTGTTACGAATTACATTGACTATTGTAAAAGCAAGTCATTCCAAGTTATGGAGTTTACCCTAGGGCACCGCTGTCACACTTTGAACCATCTAATCATACAGAATATAAGTAGTAGATTCAATAAAAATTACAGCAAAGGACCCTAAATTTATTCTCACACTCTCAATCCATGCTGATAAAAATCTATTATTTTTAAATTGTAATTTGCACTTTCGAAGGAGTTACGTGGTATTTTAAGTGAGCTAAAAGAATGGTAAAGTTACCTGCTTTCTAATGCGTGTATTTTCTCTTCTTTAATGTGCAGGTTCTTTTCCAGAGTCTCTTCCATCATGTTCTCCAAAGCTTTGTAACGGCTGAAATTTAAATAAAGCGTTTTGAAGTTAAAATGGTTATAGAACAAGAATTATGGATTATAAAACACTTCGCCTTTACACATGAACTATGGATCTGCTTTGTCATTTTCCTAGTTTATTAATCGATAAGGTTTTTGTTTGATTGGGATTTAATGCCAAATATAAAGTTATTTCACTCATAGGATGGCGTGCTATCCCAATTGGGGAAGTCAATCACACTCTAAAGCAACTGACAGCAAACAAAAACCAGACATGACATTTACAAGCTTCAGTACAAAAACATCCCAAACACATCAGCTTCCTGTTGCCCATTAGCCCGAGGAGAACCATGGCAACAATAACCTCCCACCCAAACATCCACTTAATTGAAATTGTTTGAAGAGTTATTTTAACAATGAAAATTACTGGTAACCTGCAAATCTATTATAATGGTAAACGATGATATGGCCTCATGAATGGTATGGTCTAAATTTATTGCTAAGAACTGCAGATCATGATTGCAGGTATTTTAAAAGAGAAATCCACTATAACAGTCAGGAGGTCTCATTTGCAGTATATGGAGGGAGGATCAGCAGGATCTAACCTCGCATTCAGAGTTTCCGAATATGACAAATACAAAAGGAAGGATACAATAAATTATGTCAAACAATAACACTTATAAATTTGACAAAATTAAAAAAAAAAATTGGTAGACATTAAAATAATGAAATATTCAAGAAATGTTAAATAATGTACTTCATAAAAAATATGTCACGTTTAAATTTTGCCGAGAAAGAGGTTGTTGACTGCAATGTAGGGAGACTTACTTCTCATCCTGTGAAGTCTGGGCAATGGTCAGCTTATCTCGGTCTATACCAATGTGTTCTAATTCCTGATGAAGAGACTCTAAATCATTGCTAAACTGTTGAGTTCTTAATTTCTCATTAAACAAGTCCTGAAATTAAATTCACAGAATTAAAAAAGAAAAAAAAAATGAAATTGAATTCAAAAAGTACAATGATAGTTATCAGAAAACTGAAATAGAATTCACACAACAAAATAATACTCATTAAAAAAAAAACTGATAAAAAAAAGTCCTATTCGTCAATTGACAAAAAATTTATAAATTTAGCTTAAGTTTAAGAGCATACTTAAGAAAAACTCACTTATACAGAAAACCTCATAAAAACCACAGGTCTTGAAATTCCCAAAGTCATGAGCCCAAAAAAACATAACCAGGTTTAAATATCTACACACACCTTGATAAAAGTAGTCCTGATTATTAGATGCCCAAGTAAAACTTCACCAACTAAAATATAATTTTTTGTTTTTAATCTTAAAAGTTACTTTTGTATCCCAAAATACAGAACAGTTTTCTGAGCTTTAAAGTAAAAACACCATGAACAAACATCTGTTAGAGCATGTAAAATACCACATTACCTCTCTCAGGGTGTTGACAGTTCTTTTTTCCATGGACATTTGTTGGAAAATAGTTTTGTTTTCTTTTTCTAACTCTTTAACTCTGGTAGAAACATCTTGGCTATGATTGGCTGTTTTCTGCAGAGATTTTACTTCATGTTCCAGGTTATTGACTCTCACTTGGTTTTCCACTATTTCAGAATCACGCACTTCCAAATTCTGTTTGATTTTCTTATTTTCCTTTTCTAAATTCATCTTTTCTTTGGATAAATCCGAAACTTTTGATTCTAGTTCACAGTTTTCACGTTCAACATTTTCTAGTTTCTTCACAGCAAGTTTCAAATTTTCCACTGTTTTCTGGAGTTTTTCATTTTCTAGTTCCAAATCATTGTTATCTTTCTCAAGTTGTTGAACACGGCGAGCGGTGGATTCTAATGTTTTATTGACCTTTTGATTTTCACCATCAATATCTAATAAATCAATTTCCATTTGTTCATATTTGGCTCTCTCAATCTTATGGGATTCAAACATTTTTTTCACATGTTGAAGTTCTTTCTGAACTTCTTCTTTCTCGTTTTCTAATTCGGTTATTGTCGAGGTGGAGCTATTCTTCAACATATCAACAGAACGCTGCAGTCTTTGATTTTCAACTGTTAAATTAATATTTTCATTTTCTAATTTTTCTTTTTTGTTTATTTCCAGTTGTAAAGCTTCAACAGTCTTGCACAATTTTCTGTTTTCGAGATCTAAGTCAGAATTTTCATCCTCTAAGTTATGATATTTTTCACAAGTCAATTTTAATGTAGCTACTTCTTGATATAAGTCTGAATTCTCTTTTTCTAAACTGTCATTTTCATGTTCCATCACAGATAGTTTGTCAACAGTTTCTTTTAAACGATCATAACTTTTTTGAAGCTGCCGGCTTTCAAAATCTAACGTTGAATTTTGACTAGTTAGAGAACTAACATTTTCATGGAGCCTTTTATTCTCTTTTTCTACCTCCCTAATCCGAAGATCATTCGTTTTCTCAGTTCGTTCTCTTAAAGTTTGCAAAGTATCATTTAAATGTCCATTTTCTTGTTCTAATTCTTTCACTTGTCTCTCTGCATTTTCCTTCACTCTTTCTATTGTTAGGATTAATTTGTCCTTGTCCTGAGTTAACTCCCTTTCTTTAGATTCAAATTCTAACACTTGTTGAGTTTTTGAGGAAGAACTGTCCTGTAGTTTTTCCACTTTTTTAGACAAACGTTGATTTTCTTTCTCTAATTCCAGATTAATAGCGCTATTTTCTATCAAAGTCTTTTCTTTCATTTCTTTTAATTTCTGTTGTAATTTCTGGTTTTCCAACTCAAGGCGGAGTATTTTGGTATTAGCCGTTTCCTGCATCTGGTCTGACAATGTACCGCCACTACCTATAACACATCAAAATATAAACATAAACACTACCAAAAACAATCATTTTGTGACAGGATATGGGTCACAAGTTAAAAAAGAAAGTTCAGATTTTAAATCATGCTTGTTGATGAAATTAAATTAAAAAATCCCTGGACAATACTCTAACATAGTTAACAATTCACAGAGGTTGCAACTTAACACTATTTATAAAAAGATCAAAACTGTTGAGAATATTTTCAAAGGGAGATAATTAAGTGTCTTTTAGTCTCTCACACATTCAAAACATGGAGGCCATCAGTTGCCGATATATTTAACCATACTGCATGAAGTTTTGGGAGAGATGTGTAAATTGTCTTTACACTTTGAAACTATTCCAAGGGTGATATTAATTACAGCATGGTGTTCTTTCTATTTGTGTCCCTCACAGAGTTGTCTTATCCCCTCTCAAGTTTTAAAATTACACCAATTCTTATATGCACTATTTCATATAAATATGGTTTGTTTGTTTGTTTTGATTGAGGTTTTACGTCATACTCAAGGGTATTTCAGTTATATGATGACGTGCCAGCCCAGTGGTTTGTTTGTTTGTTTGTTTGATTGGGGTTTAATGTCGTACTCAAGGGTATTTCACTTATATGACGAGGGATTGTCCACTTCACACTGCTCCTTGCCTTATTACGGTGGAAAACCGAGAGGAAACCTCGTAAAACCACCCCCGTGATTCCCAGAGCCACATCTTGTGACTGACTCATATACCTGAGGGTCGACAGACAGACTCGATCATGTGAATGGACATCGAAGTAGGCTCAGATAGCTCACTCACTAACCACTAAGCCACGGCCGCGCCAGCCCAATGGGTGTAGGAAACCACCCTCAACACCACTCGCAACAAACAAAGACAAATACAGGACAATAACAGGACGCAATACAGACACCACAAATAGATCGGCTTCTTGTTCCCCTTTAGCTCTGAGAGCACCAGGGCAACATGAAGCGCCCTCCAACCACCCGCACATATAAATATGGTAACAGTCCACTGTATCCTTTGACAATCAAAGATTATTAACATCATTTGGTGGAATTTCTGCTGGTGTAATATCTGATTGATGTTAAAAGCTTTACCTAAAGTAATTTCATTTATATAACAGCCAACATTCAAGTTTCCGAAAAGTATTGTTGGAAAATTAAGTTCCCTCCTATACTAAGTAAAGACTTATGATCTTGCAAGATGCATACTGCTCTTAACTAGAGGGACTAATGTCTCAGAGTACAAATTGACCCTCTATATTAAATATTTCCTACCTCCGACTAATTTCTTTGCATCTTGCAATTCCTGTTCTAATGTAGCACTTTCATTCATACTGTTCTTCTTAGCAAACTCTAGACGAGCGATTTCCCCTGTCAGTTCCTGGATGGATTCACGATCATGGTCACGCTCCTGTATAACAAACAGTATTAATCATCGATCAACACATGTCATAGCCTCCTCTTACTTCATAAAACATAATGTGCACATATGAATAAAGTATAATAATAATTATAATTGTATGCATTTATATGGATTCATTCTGCGGTGAGTCTCTGTAGCTCAATCTGTAGAGACCGGAGCCTGTAAACGAAAGGTTCGAATCAGAGTGGAGGCAAGTAAATTTGTCTTTCTTCAGTTATTCAATACATATACATGGATTCTGTTTTAATGACACATTTGTTATGGAAGTTCTTCTTGTATATATGATATACAGTACTCACAGAGTGATGTCAGCATTGACATTAAGCAATAGTTCCCAAGTAAAGTAAATCCTCCAAATAAATGTTCTTCAGTGTTTAATGCCACGCTCAAACATATTTCATTTATCAAAAGCTCTATAAAACGGTAAATAGTTACACTTAAACAACCATAACATCTCTCATCAGTGTGCATTCTCACAGTGCGATTTTAAGGGATTATCCTTATTTGTCAAGTTTTAATTGGTCAACTGTTGCATACTCTTATCTCGACCAATCAAAATGTTGCAAATCATGGGAATCCCCTGAAGTAGTTACTACAAATCGCAGTTATTTTAGTTAAAGACTGCATCTTTAGCATTTTTCCACTCCTGAATTTCACAGAGCAGAGTATACATATAAAAAATAATGTTCCTCAAGTGCCAAGTAAATATAGTAGGACAGATCTTTTATGGATTGAGGGTTTATAGCGGTGTGGCAGCCACACGAGTGAAGCAAACCACTCTGGATGCCACTGGTGATAAGCGAAGACAAGACAGGACAATCACAATATGCAAAAATAAAGATGCAAAACCGATCTGCTTCTTTCTGCCCCTTCACTTTGATAGCACCAGGGCAACTGGAAGCCCCACCCGCCAGAACATATTGCTCTTTAATAGTTGGAGAGATAGCGTTCATTTTAAGTGTTCACTTTTGTTTTTAAATCCACTCCAAAAGAAAGAAACTAGCCCCAATAAAACAACCCAATAATGTCTTTCATGCATAAAGTTATGTAATATCAGTTATGTAATAACAGTTGTCCTAACTGACCGTTGACATGTGTTCTAACTGTTGTCTGTAACTTTGAAGTTCATTCTCCAGCTCTATAACAGTTTCCACCCTCTTATGACTATTGGTCAACTGTTCTGCTAACATGGTCTTTGTGTCAACCAATATGTCATTATCAGCCCGTAACTCCTGCAAGGAAATCAAAAGTATGTGACTTTGTTATGGTAATGAAAAGGTGTAAATTTACAAATTTTTTGCATCAACAGTAAATTATCAGAAGGGCTTTTTTCTTTTAACAAAACCTAAGTGTAAAAGTATGGTAAAGCTTGTTTCAAAACACCATTAAGTCAAAGGAATTAATGTGGGCAAATAACCAAATTCCAATATAACACTCTGTTACAAGATTTTAACACGAAAACATTCTAGTCAAATACAGAAAAAACGTGACATGCTATTATGTAAATGAACATAATTTTTCCTCCAAACAAAATGTGGTAATATGCCGTTCTTATAAACAACCTTTTTTTCTTCTAACTATGTGCAAAAGAGAGCACCAACAATTTGTTTTATTTATTATAGAGTGATCAAATTTACCTGTATATTGTTTATAATCTAATAATTATAATTCTTGAATCTCAGAAATGTTACACACCTTTGTAATTAAATTGTTTTTTTTTGTATACACATTGGTAATAATTACAAATTTAAACAATGAATTAAATTAAAAGCAAAAAAAACAAACTTCAGGGGATATTACTATCCAATGCATTTTAATGTTAGTGAAATTCTTTCAGGATTTACATTAAATATTTGAACTTTCTAACCTCAACACGACTCTTGAAGAACTCCAACTGATCCAACTTTTCTTTATATTTGACAATTTCCGATTCATATTTGTCCACTTTACTTGCCTGGACAAGAAACAAACAAACACAGACTGTTTTAAATTTAAATAAAAACATGACTTATGAAAACAGCCAATAAATCTAATTAAACTGCATCCTGTGTGAATAAATATAGAACTTGGTTTAAGGAACAAATTATCAAATATTATTACAAGGCACACACTTTCAAATAACTTACACAGAGCACAGCCTGATATATATATATAGAGAGGCAGGCTTGGCTGGAAGTGCAGGATGGAAGTTCCATGGATTTTTCAAGTACAACAAACAGTCAAAACATTCAGTGTTTGAATTTAGAATCACAAAAAAGTTTTCACAAATAAAGATACATGTTTGTGTATGAAACTTAAGCAAATAAACAAATAGATTAAAAATACTAAAATAATATAATTTCAAGACTGGCTTTTTTGGGAACTTTTCTCCATAAATGAAATGTTTTGCTTGATAATATAAATAGATGAACAGAAAGTATAATTAATCTAATAAAAAAAGATTTGTTTATGAATAGCAACTTTTATTTATTGTAAAGCAAAGTTTTGGCAGAGATACTAGCCCTGTTATCTAACATTGTCGCTATACTGAAGTTGTCATCCAAATAGTTCAACTAGTTCTAAATGCATCTAAAAGATATATTTTATTTGACAAACTTTTTCTTTGTAGACATCTAGTTCATCTCTATATGTCCTGGCTGCCCTGGCATTTTGAGTTAGATCCAAATTCTAAACAAAAACAACAGCAAATGAACATCAAACTGTAGATAGATTCACTTGAATACATGGAATGCAAGTTTAAAATGTTAACTCTCCAGTTGAATTGGTTGATTGGTTGGTTGTTAGTTTTAAATATAGATTTACCAGTAGGGGTGTAACCATACACCGATGCATCAGTGTATCGCGATATCTTTGGTGACAATATGATACGATATTACATAGTCCTATATCACGATACCACATAATTGTGTATTATGGCCCTGCTAGCCAGGGATCTGAGTTTGATTCCCGGTGGAGGCAAGCAAAATTGTCATTCTCTGTATTAAAGATATGCATTTCAATTAAATCCTCTAATGACTATTTTACCAAACAATCAAAAAAACAAACAAACCAACCAAACAGTTTTAATTTGCCATTAATAACTAGGGAATTTTTATACTTGTGAAGCCTGGATCAAGAATGTACAATATCGTGATACGTATCATTTCGTGAAGCCAATAGAGATTCATATCGAATCTTGGCAGGAGTGTATTGTTACATCCCTACTTTCCACTCTATAGATGATGTACATGTACTATCTGGTATCAAGATATCTACTTATCTTTTGCTATGATGCAAAATTATAAGAAACAATGACCACAAAGAGTAAGGATATTTGACTGATATAACGACAATGGACTCCAACCATAACTACCTGTATGACACTAACACAACCATAACAGGAACGTTTTGCTCTGTTGCCTAATCCAACCCGGAAAAATATGCTTGAAACATACAGCCCTGTGCCAGAAGGCTTTATGATGTAATAGGCACCTCAAACATATGTATCCTGTGGAATTGAAAATGGGGAAAGCCCCTTTGATTCAGGCTTTATGATGTAATAGGCACCTCAAACATATGTATCCTGTGGAATTGAAGATGGGGAAAGCCCCTTTTATTCAGGTTTTATGATGTAATAGGCACCTCAAACATATGTATTCTGTGGAATTGAAGATGGGGAAAGCCCCTATTATTCAGGCGTTATGATGTAATAGGCACCTCAAACATATGTATTCTGTGGAATTGAAGATGGGGAAAGCCCCTATTATTCAGGCTTTATGATGTAATAGGCACCTCAAACATATGTATTCTGTGGAATTGAAGATGGGGAAAGCCCCTATTATTCAGACTTGTACACCACATTTTGCACGGTACAAACACCAAGCCTCTTGATGTGTCACTCAATCCAAAGTGTCGTTTCATTCAATACCACCACAGGTATTATTCAACTGCCAAACCCACTTACAGACAATTCAACATGATTAACAGATTTTAATTTAAGTTCCAATAAATTCAGTTTTTCCATTGTTCTCACCTCTGTTCTCAGTTTGTTGATGGTTTCTTTATTTGTTTGAATCTCCTCCCTTAAGTCCGACAATATTTCTGTTTTGTCTTCACTGAAATAGACGGAAAGGTATATACAAGTTTGATTGCTTTGTGTTTTACCAGTAAACCTTCAGTATTGTTTGCTTGATTGGGGTTTTTACGCTGTGCATAAGGTTATTTCACCCATATGAGGGCGTCCCAGTGTAATGGGTGAAGGAACCACCCTCAACACCAATGACAACAAACGTAGACCAGACAAAAACAGATCTGCTTTTTTTTTACCCTTAGTTCCAAGAAAACCAGGGCCGGTCGCTCGATTTTGTTTTTGTTTGTTTGATTGGGGTTTTACGTCGTACTCAAGGGTATTTCACTTATATGACTACATGTCAGCCAAATGGGTGAAGGAAACCACCCTCGACACCACTGGCATAAACAAAGACAAGACGGGACAAATACGTGACAATAACAGGACGCAATACAGACACCACAAACAGATCGGATGCCTGTTCCCCATTAGCTCTGAGAGCACCAGGGCAACATGAAGCTCCCTCCAACCACCCGCCCGGTTGCTCGAAGCACTATTAAATTTAATCCGCTATTAGGTGACGTCACTGCATGTTGAAGGCCTATCTCTAAACCATTATTAGTGATTTAATCTGGTGTTAGCAACTAACACTCTTTCAAGCAACTGGCCCCAGGGCAACCGGAAGCTCCGACACAACCCCCCACCCTTAAGCCTTGAACCAGTGTGGTACACGGAATGGGTCAGCAGTCCAACACATAACTGACTCAGCCACGACAGAGCTATCATTACACTTGTATTACAACTGCATCATCATTGGTGTAAAAATGTCAAATGTTGTAACCAAAGGAAGATTGATTGTTGTTAAATGCTGTGCTTTAGGGAGTTTTACTTACATGACGACATTGTACCTAACAATAGCTACACTAACACAACCATAAAATGGGCTGTGAGTGGAAATTAATGTTCCTCTGATGCTAAGTAAAGACAGCATGAATATGATTTAAACATACAACATTTAGGCAGAGGGCTCAAAGGAAAAAAATCTGACATAAAACCAGCTCGGACAAGCTAATGAATTGGTACATGTAAATTGACAAATATTATTGTTTCTGGTGTGGGATGGTGGATGATTTGGTATTAACTTACAGTTCCTGTCTTATATGCCTTAGTTTAGCTTTAGACTCAGCCAGTTCCACAGCCAGGTGATGTTTCTCAGGTGAGGTATTGACCACAGTTGTCTGCCCCTCAGCCTGGCTTTGATAGTAGTCCCTTTCCTGTACCAAATCACTGAGTGCCTAAAACACAACAAATGATCGGCCTAGTTAAGCTTCCGATAAAAATTACTAGGTTTTTATTTTCATTTCTTAAACTTTATCTGGTTAACCTTTCATCAGTTACAAATTTTACAATATCAGGAAAGAAAATCACCAACCTGTCCAGTAAGTCTTAACGTTATCACTCATAGTTTAGCAAACATTACTCAGAATTAGACAACTCGCTAGTTTAAAGTTGATGATTTTTCAAAAGCTTTATAAGTTGATCCCATTAAAATTTGTGATTATGGTAAGAAAGTAACTTCAATATGTCTTCAAACACTTTTGGCTTTTAAAACAGAATTATTCACACTGATGAATTTCACAAAGTAAACTTAGGATTCCAAGTATCCAAATGTATCTTTTATTGGAGTCATAAGTTATTCTTCTTTGACAGGTCATATATGACTTTTAACAGCTCACAGATATGCCATGATGTAATGACTGTCTATAATTCAGTCAGTGTCATGTGTTATCACAGGCCACATATAAAACAATATAAAGATAATAGACATACCTCCACAAAATCGTCCCTCTCTCTAATTAGTCTTGTAATATGACTAAACATTTTCTCTGTGTACTCTTCTAGTTGTTCAGGTGGTTCTATATGTAATACTGTTTCGCTATCATCAGTTACCTGTCAAATATTACATCACTTAATTGGTTTGTTTGTTTGATTGGGGGTCTAATGTCATACTCAAGGGTATTTCACTTATAGGACAAAGGATTGTCAATTCAATACTGTTTCTTGCTGAAAACCTTGGGAAACCAAGAGGAAACCGCGTAAAAAACAATCAGATTACATTGTTGAAAGGTGTGCTAAGTGCATATCAATAAGCTTCGGCTGTCAGACCGTTATTATCCTCAAAAGAGAGAGGTATCAAATTCTAAATACCTTATAACTTCTAGCTTCTAGCAGTTAGAAGAGTTAGAAATAACATGTAAGACCCCCTGTGGTAAAGCCTTTTTGTCTGTCCCAACTGCTAGAAGTTATGTCAACAAAATCATAATCAAACTGTTGCAATAAAATTTTATTTAAGCAGTTTAGTGGGTTTTAAAAAATTGTTGTTCAAATTTGTTCTGACATTTGAACATCTTAGTATTCTTTTATTTTCTGAACACAAATAAACTTAGTAAAGCGTAAAGTATAGTCAGTGATAAATAATAGACGAATAAATAAATATTTCATTTGAACAACAACAACAACACAAGTCTTACCTCTTGGATGTGTGTAACTATAGCATGTTGGACATCTAAATCTAGAAGTTTGATATTTTCTATGAATTGTTCCTTCCTTTCACATTGCACAGCACATCCCAATATTAATAGAATAGCCTTCTTTATCTCTTCGAATATGGTGTCTGGAATATAAATTGTTTCACAGATACCGTAATTAATAAACTAGGAAAATTACCTGGCTACATATTCATGCCGAGAAATTCCCGAACCCTTATAAACTTTGTAATGTTCCACAAAAAAATCTAACACTTGTCTTCAAGGATATGCTTTTTTGTAAATCATTTTCTGCTTTCGGATAACTAAAAAAAAACACTTCCAGCTGTCCATATATCTTTACATGTATGTGTTCAAAACATATAAATAAATACACTTGTTCTGAGCATTAGGACAAAATGATGAGGAAATATTGCTTCAATAGAACATGAATGATAGGAGAACAGATTCAAGGGATCGTCAAGTACCTAGACGGTTCATGGGTTTGGGAGAATGTGCCCGTCTAATGAACTTCAACAAACAATAGCCTCATTATTGACGCTTCACAAAATATTTATTATGTAACAACCACGTTTTTAAATAGTTCTATAATACAAATATAAGTAGGGTTAATAAATTGAACAATTTTTAACAGATATTTGTGTCAGAAAATGTTGACACAATCATTATTTGACATTAATTATTCAATGAAAAAAAATGTAGCTGAATATAAAAAAGTGAAAGGAAGCCATTCAATCTAAATGAGGATTATGAAAACCTGTTAAAAAAAAACCTTTATAAGAAAACTTCAAAGTTAAACCGAAAGTTGTTTCATACTTAGACAAGTGATTCAATTTAACACAGGCAAAACACACTATTCTATAAATGTGTTAATATGGATATTAAATTGTTTTTATTGTTTATATTTATAATAATACGTCAGGAAAAAAAATACATTTAACATCAAACATCTGGGAAAATATATTTGTCATTTTGTAAGTTTGGATTTTTAATTAACAGATGTTATTAGTTTATATAAATGGAAACAAACAAACTAAAGGTTCTTAGTTCCCTAGTAACATAACAAGAGCTGTTTTTTTTGTTTCTTTCATTTTAATGACAGTTCTGTTTGTCTTGAAGAGGACAATGTGTATGTTGCCAAAGTCCCTAGAACAGTGAACCTGTTGACACCTGGCCTGACACCCTACCCAGTAACCGTATACTCCCAGGTGTTAAGTATTCCACAATTCAGCCACTATAGATGTGGCTGTTTTCTGGAGGCGTGTATGGGTTATTACAGCTCATGCCCTCTCCATAATGCTATCATAAACAAGTCAGCTAAATCTAAAGAGTGTGTACCTGAGTGAATAATTCATCAGTACAGGTAAGTTAAGCAATTAGGACACACAGGTAATATTACAGTCAGTGTTAGAGTGCTACAGGATATCGCGATATTAAATCTGTGGTTACTATTGTAAGTCATTACCTCAACTCTAATACATGTACATGTAAAAGATTTGAATAACAAGACGTAATTAACAAAAGTTTATCACTACTACACAGAATAAATAAAAAAACAGGGTTAATAAAAAAACTTTTGTCAACACATAACTTAACAAATAAATCTTTTTTGTTGTTTATTGTCGTTAACATTGACAAAACAAAAGGCAAGCACAGAACACTGTGCGCTTAGAAAAGTGTGTAAACTAACAGTGGTAGAAACCAAAACAATTTAAGCTTGTTTGCTTGCTTGGGCAGACCTGCCTACCCTAGAAGAAATTTACATGTAAAAAATTAGTTTTTTAGGAGTATTTTCTTACCATTTTGTGTATTTTTGTGTTACAGTATAGTACAGAATATTCATTTTTGTGTGTATTTTGATGGCCTTTTGGTGTATTTAACATAAATTATGTGTACAAAATACTACAGAATACACCGGGTAAACAGGTCTGCTTTGGGTTTAATGTTGTTCTCCAGGGTATTTCGCTTATATATGACAACCGGTTGTTCGTTTCTCACTCTACCTTATAGTTACTTCAATATGGTGGAAACTGAGAGCAAACCTCATTAAGATCACCCCTGTGATTGTTGGATCCATGTGTGTGATTTAACCCTGTGAGGGGTACATGGGTTGGTTTGTTTGTTTGATTCGTGTTTAACGTCGTACTCAAGGGTATTTCATTTATATGGCTATGGACTGTCCACTTCACACTGTTCCTTGCCTTATTATGGTGGAAAGCTGGGAGGAAACCTCGCAAAAAACCACCCCTGGAATCGCCGGAGCCACATCGAGTGACTCCCTCATATACATGATGGTCGACAGACAGACTCTATCCTGTGAACGGTAAATTGGAGTAGGATTAGTAAGCTCACACGGCACACGCTACCACTAAGCCACGGCCGCGGTACATGAAAGGAGGGTCAGTAGTCCGAAATGCTAATCTATGAACCAAGGACATTATGTAATAAAGAAGAAATCCCTTTACGATAGATCACAACTGAGTGTAAAGCTATAAAACTACTCCAAAGCAATGGCAAAAGTTTTCAATTATAATCAGCATAGAGACTACATGTGGTGATATATGTGAACCAGTTAAATGTAAGCACCAGAAAATGTTCTGCTTCTTTTCATTCTGCCAGTACTAATGTTTTATCTTAGCACTGAAGAGATTAATTTAACAACATGGCAAACAGTACCCATTTCACTGACACATGTCAGTGACTGCTGGAATACACCTCCTCATAATGCACGGCATAAAACACCAATCCATCAACCTTTTCATATCGATAAGTTTATTGAAAAATAGCCACAAGCCCACAACTGACATTAAAATAATAATATACATAAACAATCAGGTTGTTGAAAACTAATGTACAAGATAAAAACAACCAAGAAACAAATTTTTTTAAAAGAATTATGTTCAATGAATACAAAAGAAAAAGGATGTATTGTTTTTACATGTAGTTAAAGAAATAGCAAACAAAATCTAGACGTGGAGAAAAACAGAAACATTTTTGTTTGCTTGACTTGAGCAACAGACGTTCACACAGCCTTGATGACTGTTGACCTCGAAACAAACACCTCTAACTTTATAAGCAGGTAAAACAGAGGAAGATCTAGAGAAAACACCTGTTTGTGGTTTAGTAATGACGACACCTGACAGGTAGACAGTTTCTAATGAGCTGACAGGTAGACAGTAGTTAACAGACAGATTACCTGGACACATCATCACACCTTTATTATTTTGAAGGTAAATTAACTAAATATTCAACTTTGTCAAAAACTTTTTATGGCAAATCTCTTCCTTTGTCAAGATTACAATTAGTGATATCCGATATCAACAACTAGTATCATACTTCATCAAAAGGAATGTATTAATTCTATCAAATGCATATTGTACATGTGGGTTGTCATGTGCAAAAATGTGTGTGTTAATTTGTCTGATAATTAGGAGAGTTAAGGTAAATGTTTATGGCTACACCCCCCAGATAGTCACACTCTCAGCTCCAAACAACTGACAGGACAATCACAATCATTTAAAGAGTTAGTTACCTTCAAAAAATGAAACTATTAATAAAACAGGAGGGACAGAGAGTGATACATTGTGAGAACTGTAGAAAAATACAAATTCTTTCTCAAATTGGCTTAAAATATCACAAGCATCCATAGATCATGCAAAAAACAAAAGTCTGTATTTAGACATTGCTGGTAAATTGGGTTCTGGAAATTTCTGGCCGACATACATGTAACTACTGAAGGACCTACCTTTGTCAGGCTCATGTGCTATCGCCTGGATATTGGGCATCTTTGTAACAATTAACTGCTGCAAAACATCCTGTAAACATACAACAAAATAAAAACAAACATTACTAGTGCAAAACATAAATAGTTAGTGGCTTGTTTGATTTATTAATGATGGGCTTAAGGGTATTTCAATTATATGACATATGTACTCATACAGTATATAGCCACATTAAAACCACAGCAAAACACCGATTTAATTACATGACTTGATGAGTACATGTATTTCCACCTTTCTCCTCCCTCATTGGCTTGAATTGTTGTTGTCATAACACTTTTAATTATATATCTTGATGAGTATATCCACTTGTCTGATCACTCATTGGTTTAATCTGATCGGGTTTCGAGTTGATTAAGAACAGATGTTGACCTTTATATCTAATGACTAAAAGGCGTTTCGCAAAATGATTTTGACAAAAATTTGCATGCATGTACATGTATTAGTCAGGCAATAATTGAAAGGCATACGTCTAGAAGCAAAAGTTGAAAGGTAAAGTAGATTACACATCAGTGGGTAACTAAAAATGAACATTTCTTGCAGAAAATTTGTCGGCAGTTTACAATGACAACTAAGAGCTTCATTATTGTCACGGTCTGTGATATTAAGCATATTTAACACTGTATGCCGGTCACCCTTAGATGACATGGCGGATTAATTTTTAATATTTAAAAACCAACATAAATATTCACAGACATCAAAGAAAATTAAAGCAGGACTGAGACTCCAAAATATCTCACGTATATATAAAATTAATTAAGAAAGAAGATAAAACTTACAACAAATCATTTGCAACGTTTAAAAAAACCCTTATTTTTCTATAGTAATTTCTACATAAAAAATAAAAAAAAGAGTTGCCTTTGTTTGTCCTATGAATGTATATATTCTTTATTCTAAACAATTACAAAATAAAAAGTGACACATGATCTCTTAACAGTTAATGCTGCATCACATTGCACTGCTAGCAAAGAGTGAAGGCATGTAAGTTTGTCTTCAAACTTATCAAATATATTTTAGATAAACATGACATGACGATGAATAAGGTAACCACCTTCACATACTACAGTTATTATTTTCTATTGTCCAGATAATTATCCAAGCGTCAAGAAAACATGTTCTTCTTTGTCTTGTTATTTATAAATATTATTAAATAAAACCAGAAAGTAAAACAATAGATGTAGTAATACTAAGCCAGTTGTATATGATTCTGTGTAAGCGCTTTAATAAATACAAAGAGACCAACAGTTTTTATTGGAAAATAATTTGGTTGATACTCTATTGGGAGCCGCTTTAGATCAGTCAGTAGAGTTCTGGCTCAGTCAGCTGATGATACGTAGTTTGGTCCCCATTGTAAGAAAGCAATTTCTTTCACTACGTTTATAAAACCATATATATAATCCAATGTTTTAGAAGATTACTCCGTCTAATAACAAGTTCAGACTAGCTTATAAGATCAATCCCACAATATTTATTTAGCCCCAAGCTCACTTCAGAACACATATTAATACCCAGGCAATATAGGCAGGTTTAAATACCCTTAGCCCTTTCCTAACCTGGGGGAAATACAGTCTTTGATCTCCTAATGAAAGTTGACATATAACAGGTATAGACCTGTCAAATGTTCTATACTACAATAACACCATATGCCCTTGCTGGGGAAAGTCTATAGGAGCATAATCTCTAAACGATGATGAAACCCATAAATATTTGCGTGGGAATTAATACAATCACACCTGTACATTTCTTAAAAAGGAACATATCTGACTCCCTAGTTAGCCTAACTGTTTGTTTTACTGCCTTCTCATACAAATATATATCCTTCGGAAAGCAAAACTATATAAACATTGATAAATAAAATCGATCTGTGCACTACTGGTATAATTCATTAATTAACTTCAAGTGATGGGTTGTGTTAAAGTTTATAGAACTAAGAAGCCTGAAGGGAGGAAGAGAGGAATAAAAGGCCCACAAATTATCAGTGACAAGAGTCTGTTCTAGTTACTTCTTCTTTTGTTTCACAACTAAGAAACATTAATTCCAATGTGATTTCAGAGTGTGTTTTTTTTTAAGAAAAAAAAAGAAAACAAAAACAAAAAAAAACCAATCTCAATTTGACGAGAGATTGAAAACTTAATTGAATTGGATGAAAACAGCTTAAAGTGAGTCCGCATAAAGGCAATGTATTTCAATGTTTTCATTCTAAATAGAGTCTTTAGTTATTGTTCAGTACAGGCGTATCCTGGATCTGTTAATTCTAAACATCTAGAAGACAATACGAAAGACTGGGCAAAGTTTAATAAGCCTTTTATGTTGTACAGTAACTAACATGATTGCACTCAAATATGCCAGCCCTGATGCAGTGGCAACAAAAAGACAAGACAAATGTACACTGTTTGTTTGTTTGTTTGAATGGGGTTTAATGACGTACTCCCTCATAAGAAGGCGTGTCAGCCCAATGTGTGGAGGAAATCTTCCTCAAAATTATTGGCAATAAACAAAGAAAGACAAAAAACAGGACAAGCACAGGACACAACACAAAGACATCACAAATATATCAGCTTCATGTTGCCCCTTAGCTCAGAGAACACCAGGGCAACATGAAGCTCCCACCCAACCCTCAGTTCATGTACAATGCAATCGGATTACAAATGACATGGGATACAGACAGAGTGAGGAAACTGACAGGATAGGATGGGACACCAAAACATATCAGGCAGTGTTGTCCATGAGCTCAGGCCCACATGTGTATAAGCAGCTCCCACCAAGCAGGCCACCACCCAGGGTAATAGAGAGAGATACCCTCATTTAATTACCTGCTGAAAGCTATACTTGTACCCCAAGAGAATATATCTTGACTCTAAGCTTCATTATGTGAAAGAAGAGGTGAATTGATTAACTCTGAAATGGAAACCCTTGTACAAAAGAGAGAACTGTTTACTTTGATCACTGTGAATACCTTATGTTTAATACATGAGCTAATTAGCTGCAGGTAAAGGTACATGTATGGTTTACTATAGGTAATACACCTGGACAAAGTGTGTACGACACAGCACATACAACTACATGCACTACTCGGCAAAGATATGAATATACAAAGGAGAAGAAAAAAAGCATAATATAAAAAATTCTCCAATTTCTTATCATTATCAATTTCTTCTTTATAATTGAGGTAGTGGGGAAGAAAATACATCTGTTTATCAATAATGACAAATCAATTGAAATAAAACTGGAAGTAGAGCATGTCAAAGTGTAAATTAACAAACGCCCACGGCTACCTCTTTATCAACTTTCTTATAAAGTATTTATATTCAAGAAGGAATACATTCAATTCCTAGACTTTAAATGTCTGTGTTTTTTGTTATTTTGGGATAACACTTTCTTAGTTTAAACAGATTCTAGTTAAAAAAAAAATTGCATGTTGGAACCCGTCCGGAACTAACAGACGA
>JAQQZZ010083284.1:0-18949 GCA_030265115.1 Mopalia vespertina
ATCTAGAACATAAGATGATTCATAGATTTTAATTAATCTACATCCCTGTGCCAGTGTGATCGCTTTTAGAAATATATGACAGCTTCGTTATAATATAATGGGAGCGACCATATGTATACTGATGTGTACCCTATTCAGACGAATTAAAAGGTTTCAAACACATGCAGCCTGTGAATGTGTAGAATTTTCATTCATACCAACCATGCAATGAAACCCTACGTACTACGAGTTACATATAGCTGAATCAACAAATGCTTTGTCGGCTTTAAGACAACACGCACAGTAGGTCGGAACATCATCCATTCATCCTATACTCTTTCTGGACGGACATAATACGAGCGTTATTAATTGAGTTTTGTACAGCAATGCAGGTGATTTACAAGTTTATTTGAACTTAAATCAACGTTTTGTTCATTTAATCAAATAATGCAAAATTATTTGACGCTCTTTATGCGGGGGACACACGGGCGATTGTACCAATCGCTGAAAAGATCGCCACGCCATATGGTCTCCGAAGATCATCGGCCGACAAGTCGCTCGGATCAAACAGGTTTGATATTTTCGGCCGATTTTTAATCGCCCGTGTGTTCATGCAAGCGACTACAGTCGCGCGAATCAATGCTGTTAAACCAATCCGAGTTAGAGTTCTTCTCACATGACTTCTTTTGATGACTTAATATATTTCAGCTTTAATCTCACCATATTGGACAAATCACGTGACTTATGTTGCTTTTTTAAAGGTAAAAATACTCCCGATCGCTGGGTCAATCGCTGGGTCAATCGCCACATGTGTGCGCTTAAGTGGGCCGAAATCTTATGCTGGCGATCAGATCGCCGCGATCTGGCGATTATAATCGCCCGTGTGTCCCCCGCATTACACATTTAAAAAAATGGACTATTTTGTAAGTGTGACATAGAATAATAAAATTGCTATACATAGTAGAACTCCTTCACATGACGACCCAGTCGCTAAATCTCAGGTATATCGCTGAACTGTTTCACAGCAATAATGAAAGTTTACTTTGCCTATAGTTCACAAGCAATAATCGCATGCTTATGAAAATATGCAGACATGGTCAAAATCTGGCTTGCGGATTCTGTGTTGACGATTCTTCCCACACCAGATGACAGTTTTTCCACATGACTAACACTTGGCATGATTTTTGTCTTCAAAATGGTTTCAGTTGAAAAATGCAATTTTAGCTTTGATTATTTTATAGGAGGCACAGGCGATTGAGTGAGCTGATTACCTGCGTCAACAATGTTTTATTTCCATGCCAGTGCAATAGAGAGGTTTGTCTTTGGAAATATGCAATACAAATAATAAGTTTAGGTCGAAAAACAGTTGTTTTTCCCTTTAAGACAGCATTGCTACTCTTAAAACAAACTGCCCTTAGCCAGATTGCTTCTTTTTAATTTAACAAAAATAAAAAGTAAAACTTTACAGTTCTTTTTTCATTTAGCGATTTTTAGAACTACAACTCTGAGAACAGTCGATATAGCGGTCAAAGACGAGTTATGAACCGATGTAACTTCAGCATGTTATATTGGGTCAATACATGGACATCTAGTCTTATATCGCATGGTGTATATATATACGTGTATATTTATATGTATTTAGACAGCATGTGTTTGGATAATGGTTTAATCAATCACTTGTAAACAAATATAACAAAACCTGTCGCTTTTTAATAATAACAGTTTATTACTTCGTAAACATTGGAGACATCCAAAAGTTGAGTCAGAATGGCAAATTTATAGTGGATATGATTCAAGAATGAAGTAGCACACGTAATCATCTACCACTCAAACAAAGTTAACCAGTTAAAATAAGTTAAAACAAGTCATTCTTTTTAGAATACTTGATAGGAGTCACGCTTTACTTGGAGACAAAACCATCTATTTTCTGACTGCATGATGCCACCAAATGTCTGCTTATAAGAAGTGATTAAGAAGTTAAGATTAGATAACATTTAATGTTGAGTTAAAATTGAATACCATGGCCCATACAAATCCCAGGAGCCTTTTTGCTCCTCAGTTAAAATACAAATTCACCAAAATACTAGTATTGCCATTTGGTATCATTCGTTGGTCTACAGTGTAGATGATTTGGAGGGCTTCTTAAAAGTATGTTTGTTCGATGCTCATAAACCAGATGCAGACAGGTAAGTTGCATCCATCCAAAGCAAAAACATCCCAATTGTGTACTTTATTCAAGATTTATTATTTCACCTAGCATGCACCTTAACTTTAAATTACCTCATGTAGAAAACACTAGTTTGCCGAAGTTTTCTTATGGCTATTTTCCAATGTAAATTGCACCAAACCATATCCTACTGTTCAATGCCCATTGCTTGTGGGACGTACGCATACATTCTTGGTTTCTCGACCAAGAATGATAAATACAATTAGTTTAAACTACACAATTTAATGTGAAAATGACAGGCTTCACGAAATACAATGAAATACAGATATTTTTCTGAAGAAATCAGCCTGAAGCTCTTCTGAATAATCGCTTGTTTGGTGTTTAACGCCATGCTTCGGGGTATTTCACTTCTATGATGGCAATGTATTCCAAAGACTTAACAGAAACATAACCATAATGTGAAGTGTTAAATACATATTCTCTTTTAGGAAATTAATTAATGAATTTTATGTCATTTGATATTACTCCATAGTTGACCACATAAATATGCTTGAATTATGATATCCTTCCCCAGAGGGCAAAGATCTACTTTATAGCTTTACGACTGTTTTTATTGACAATCAACCCTTAAAACTTTGTTAAGTCTTACAAATCATGACTTTTTGATACAAGCATATATATATAATTTGAGACAACTTTTTCAATATCAATAATTACTCAAACTTTATGAAGGCAAGTACCTGATGTAAAGAATTCAGTACACATTAACTGTAAAACTTCAAAATTCAAAAATAGCAATTCACTGCATTTCAGATTCCTTCATATGATATGTTTCAATTTGACATGTTATTACCTGACCAAGGCACCAAATGAATCAACATTAATTTCAGGTAATGCAAGGAATGGTTATAAATAAAAACAATATAGTGTAAATAATACAAATTAATATTAATAAAAATGTAAATATCCCAATCAAAAGTGGACAATAGAAAGACTATATACATATATAAGTTAGAGTTTTTAACTCACCGAGTTGATAAACAATACCATTGAATAATTACAGGTGTTTCACACTAATATACAAATGAGTACAGGTATGATATAAAATTAGAAATAGCACAAATTTAACATAGACAAGTGAATTGTGAAATTGGAATGTTGAAAATAAACACAGCATTTATAATGATATAATTGATTTGAATGATTTCAGCAGAAAAACATAGACTGACATAAATATATGCTTTTTCTGTTTGTTATTTTGATTTTTATTTCCTAAGGCAACTGATTATCATACTTTTGTTAGTCAAAATATAAGATATGTTTTTGTAAAACAGATAAAAAAGTAATGCTTTAATTTGTTTACTCAATATGGCAGACTTACCTCGTATACAACAAAACCAAATGGTTGAAATAAAACAAAGTAATATCTCAAGTAAAACAGAAAAATGAGACAGATCATGTTGTTTGTATATAAAAAGAAGTTAATTTAAATTATTACCTGAGATTTTATTGTACTGGAGATTGTAAAATTCCTCTGAACAGTATTGTGTTTGTTGTACTACAAGTATTAACTAGAACAGCCTGAACTGTTAGAAACAGATAGATTGGTGTTTTACACCTTGCTTACAGGTATTTCACCTAAATCACGCGATGTACCCAACAAATACATACACATACACAACCATAACATCAGTAGCCGTTTGCTATGTTGGGCAATTCATGATCCTTTGTGTTTCAGTAAGTCAGCCTGCCTGTGCTTGGAAGTCACTGCCATTAGACAAAGGGGCCATTAGAAACAGCACCATTGTTAGTATTATCATATCATGGTCAGCGTATTAGAATACCAAACCGTTTTATGTTTTGTGCTTTAAAACAAATGATAACTGTTCATAAGTAAGAGCAGATTATAGCAGCCTCACAATATAAAAATGTATAGTTTAAATATGATGTAAACCCTCTGGGGGCTTAAATCATCTTTCATCATAAATTCATGATCAAATCTGCGTAAATGGTTTGATCAAAGCTTACTTAGGTGAATCAAATCAATGAAATTTCCAATAATCTCAAAATACATTTTAACATTACTTTAGACCAGTTTTATTAGGTCTTGTTCAATGAATGTATATGGCATGCTAAAGTTTAAGATAAGATTTAAAGATAGTATACATCTCTTTGTCGTTAATACTTAAAACTGGCATACTGTTATTTGTTGTATAACAGCGAACCCGACCTAAGAAATTCCATGTACCTTAAGTTTGATACTTTATTCAAGGTGACAAACAATGAAACAATGAAACACATGTATCACAAAATATGGGAATTTAAATCAGTAATATTTTTAAAAAAAAGGAAATATTTGCATAGTGTTATAGTTCTGTCCATTTCTCATGTCTGCCAGAGGCGTTTATAACGTGATGGGTGACCTCTGAGTGTGAACTTGTCAATGTGCTCATACTGTTGTTTGATTGGCTGGCCGGTGATGCAGAGGGCTTGACGGGCTGAAAATGACTCCATGAATACATTGGTCGATGAGATGAGGACTGGTTGTTTGGCTGAAAGATAAAGACACAAAACATAAGGTTAGGTGAGGATATTTCCATATAAACTTTCCTTTTGAATGCCTCATAGTAGAGATCATCTGGTGTTTTTGTGCCATGACCTTCAACTTTTCAATCACATAGATCTTTAGGTGGCATTCAGAAGTTGTTCAACAATAGATTCTAATGTTTCATGAAGTGTTTCAAAGTCTATTTTCGTACGATTCTCCAGCATAAAGATATGAGTATAATTATATTTTTATTTCTGAGAAGGAAAATACATATACAAAAAAGAAAACATACATGTGCACATTTCAGGTACAGATTAAGCCAGGTAATAAACAAAAGGCAAGGCATAAGAATACTCCAACACTAACTTTTTGTAAATAGGTTTTGCATTTTACATTTAAAAAATTTGAAACATTGTCACAGATCTTTATACATTCAACAGGTCTATTATAAGAAGCAGAATCGTAATATTTGACTAATATAGTTTATAAGTACATTGTAAGAGGGTGTTCAGTATCAGTGTGTCACCATTCACTAGTTTGGCAGAAACTAATCATTGGGATTGGATCACATCTGTGTGTTTATGTACTTCAGTCCCCTATCATTGCTTATGGTTGATTGGAGTTCAATACTGTACTTAAATGTATTTCACTCATATGACAAATGTGTATTCTAACATTAAATGACACCAACACAGCTATAAAATGTGACAACAAATGTTTTACTTTGTTGGAAAGCTAGGTTAATAAGCCAAATAATGTAAGTATTGATACACTCCAAACAAAAAAGAAGGCCTGCCACAACACAGACTAAAGTGAAATAACATCCATCTTCCATTTTGACAGGAGGACATGTTGATTCTACATCAGTTACAGTTTGTTTGTTTGTTTGTTTGATTGGGATTTAACGTTGTACTCAAGGGTATTTCACTTATATGACGACTTGCCAGCCCAATGGGTGACGGAAACCACCCTCGACACCATTGACAACAAACAAAGACAAGACTGGACAAATACAGGACGCAATACAGACACCACAAACAGATCGGTTTCCTGTTCCCCTTTAGCTCTGAGAGCCCCAGGGCAACTTGAAGCTCCCTCTAACCAACCGCTGAACTGTTTTGAAAAAGTTAGAAAGTTTATCCCCCTCCAGCACTAAGTAAAGACAGCATTGCTATTCTCCAAACAAATTGCTCTTAGCCAGAGGGAGGGTAATTGTGGGAGGAAAGAGATTAGTCAACCAGAAAGCAGAATATGTACAGTTCAACCTTGACACACAGACAAATTGAGAAAATGACACACAGATAGATGTTAATGTTAGTATCAATTCAGTTTATCTGATTGGGGGTTTAACATTCTGCTTAAGGTTATTTCACTCACATAGTGGTGTGTGATGTGTGTGAGCCCATTGGGTGAAGGAAAAAAGCCCTGACACCACTAGCAACAAACAAAGACAAGACAGGACAAATACATGACAATCATAATACAAAGACATCACAAATAGCTCAGCTTCCTGTTCCCCTTTAGCTCTGAGAGCATCGTGGAAACCGGAAGCTCTTTCCAACCACCCACAGTATAAAAACAGAAAGTGTAGTGTTTGTTTTAGTGGGTTTAGAGTGGGATTTATGTTAATGACAAAGAATAACAAGACAGACATGACAACTGCTGTTATAATTATGCAAACATTTGAAACAAATGAGGCCAGATCAAACATATTGTTTATCTTTTGGAAAGAGAGTATTATGAATGAATGAACTTAGGACAAAATGTCAGCTACATGTATATTGCATGTTTCTGTGTTAATTTATTACAGATTTGACAAGAAACATGAAAGAAATGTTATCAAAATAAAAGGGGTGTGTTATCGTGTTAATTTCCCATCACCATGGATATGAGAAAACCGAATCACAACTTAGAAGTGACTCTTACCTACTGGAGTTAGATTTGAGTGTGGAGACTTACGTCGTTGGGGTGGGGGGCAGGATGACGTCCACCTGGATACACACCACCATTGTGTGCTGCATAACGAGGCTTAGATACTTCTCGATAATGTTGAGGAGGATTGTGGGATTGCTCAATTTCAGGCCTGCGAAAATTGTAAAGATTGGCACATTTGATGACATAAGCTACATTAAAGTTAATCGTTAAATTTCAAAACGATTTTCTATAATTCTAAAATATTTTGATATTTTCTTCTTTTAAATTTAAGATATATGCTCATATTTTGTCATTCTGCATATTACAGAGTACAATTTATATGCTCATATTATGTCATTCTGCATATTACAGAGTACAATTTATATGCTCATATTTTGTCATTCTGCATATTACAGAGAACAATTTATATGCTCATATTATGTCATTCTTCATATTACAGAGTACAATTAACTTGCATATTGTTAGGGAAGTCATCAGTTCAGGAAAACAACAGCTTTAACATTATTATATAAAATAGGCACTAACACAAAAAAACTTTTGGTGCAAATGTTCAACTATTTAGCAGGCCATTTGAGTTGATTGATATGTGTTAAAGCATAGGACAGCACACCTCAAATCAGAAGGCCTGATTGTGTAATTTCTGTCTTACAAAATATTATCAACATATACATTGCAGCATATCTTAATCTTAAGTTGTTATGGGTATCCTACAGACTTGTTGAGAAAATGAAATGATCACGTACATGGTATAGAAAATATGTGATAAATATATAGCAAACAACATATTCAGCAAGTAAACCAAACCACAAAAATATTTCAAAGAAATGAGGGTTTAAGTTTTATAAGCTGTCAGATACAGAGGAACGTTAGTCCTTACTCTTTAACAATTAGATTTTTGTTTATTTCTTTGATAGATTGGGGTTTAACGTCTTACAAACAAATGTCCACTTCACACTTTTCCTTGCCTAATTACGGTGGAAAACCATGAGAAAACCTCGTAAAAACCACCCCATGATTGTCGGAGCAACATTGTGTGACTCACTCAAATACCGGAGGGGCGACAGATGGATTCGATTCTGTGAACAGTACATCGAAGTACATGTAGGATTAGTAAGCGCATTTGCTAATCAGTAAACTACACACGCGGACCCTTATATTTTTCCTACGTGTATATGCTGCAATGGTTTTTTATGAGAGACGTGCATGTGTAACTACAGGATGATTTTGAACAGTACACCACGAAACACTAGGCTATTAATGTCCAGGAATACCTGTGTCTGCGCACAAACAAACAAGATTGGGTCATTCTCTATGTCATGGTCTGGTCAGGAAAGTTAAACATTAATATACAGTCTGTTGTTGTTCTATGACCAGGTCAGGTAGCTGAAATAGGCTGCAATGTATATGGAGCTAATATATATGCATGCTTTACTCAGTTTTTTCTTATTCAAAACTTTCAAAATCTTTATATGTTACAGGTATTCTATTGTTTTGCTGTTTATGAGACTTACTTATTTCCTCTGAACAAATCAATATTATTGATACATGTATAACTATACATGTATACTAGTATGGTTAATTCATATTAACAATAGAGTACTATCTGGAATTTAGTTTTGACAATACACTCAATCTAAATCAGTAGACCTCCTCTACCTGTTATCTGAAAGTGGTTCAGTCCCTTGAACTTTGATGTCAGAGGTCACATCAGGTTGTGAACTCTCTTGGTTATCAACATTATCTACAGAACTAGTAAATAGAAAGAAACAATCATGCAATATACACAAAAAAGACATAACAAGGTTAACAGAAGGAAGATACAAACAACATCAAGCAAAACAAAATATGCAGACATTGGACAGACAAATAAAGAATAAAAATGAGAAAACACAGTATGGTATTGAGTCAGAGGTTTTGTGGAGTACCCTTAATAAAAGGTAAATGTATGGATTAACCAAAATTTAATAAAACTAATATTTTGAGGTTTGGTGTCATACTCAAGGGTGTTTCACTTATATGATGATGGATTGTCCTCTTCAAACTGCTCCTTGGAAACCTTGTAAAAACCACCACCCCGATTGCTGGAGCCACATCATGTGACCCTCTTATATACTTGATGGTCGATCCCATGAATAGTACATCGAAGTAGGATTAGTAAGCGCACACGCTACCACAAGCCATCGCTGAGGGCCCTTGGGCCATATGAACAATCCCATAAGTTTCACTGAGGCCATATTAACAAGCTAGTACCTTTCTCTTATGCCATGTTAATAAGCTGCTGCATTTCATTTTAATAGGTCATATAAAAGCTAGTACATTCATCACTTGGTTCACTTGAACATGCTGGTATGTTTCTTTAGGCTAAATGAACAAGCTGGTGCCTTTGTCTAGGGCCATGTCAACAATTTTGTATATTTCTCTTTGATTTTCCTTTATTTCTTTAACAGGTCAGTTGGGTTAGAAAATGTCCCACGTTATTAAAGTCTATCAATTGTTACATAATCATTGATTGACTGACTAGTTTTTATTTCAGCTACACTGTGGCGTGAATACAGAATTGTTAGAAGAACTAATCTGAAAATTAATTCTTACAAATTTTAAAGTCACTTGTAATACAGATCATGCAGATAGTAGTACATACACAAAAGAAGAAAACAAACATGCTTCACACATAGATACAGGTAGTTACTATTCACAGAAACATGCTTCACTTCACTAAAGCAGAACTATTTGTCACAATATATCTTATTATCGCATTGACCGTACATTAAATATTAAGAAATTGTTAATTACTTTCCCCTAATATCTCTCCAACTTTTTGGGGATACCATAAGACCCTTGACTGGAGCTGCCATTTAGCACACCAGAAGATAGACTTTAGACCATTCACTTACAATCATAGACTTGCCATTACAAACAGACAGTTTTAAGAGAAAAAGACACACACCTCTGGTAGTATGGGTGTTCTTGGCCATTCCATCGTGACGTATTGCTGTGTGAATATTTATCATTTGAGGTGTTCATTGGGTATCTCTGTGCCTGACTGTGTCCAGGTTGATTATACCTGCATAGTTATAAAATTGTAAAAACTATATATCAATGAAGAACCACTTGAATGGTAAGATTTTGTGAAAATTGGCCATTTCTTATTATAAATCATATGGACTATGACCGAGTTTCATTTCTGATTAATGTACCCACACAGAAGAGATTATCAACAGTGAAACCACCAAACTCATTCATTCATTCATAGCACATTTGCTTTGTGCCTACGTTTTTTCAAGAATAGATAACAGTGATAAGCTTGATCTATATAGAAAATAATAGTCAAATCCTTTTGAGCATACCAGCCATACATTTTAAACAAAACTTGAAAACCAGATGTGCTTTAACATCATGACATATACTGTATCAACAAAACTACTATAAAAGATCCTATTCCTACATGGAAGATGTCATCAGGTACAATGTCAAATGCAAACTGGTGCAACAAGTATAGTATTAATCCCCCTGATGAGTTTCACAAAGTAGAGTTGATTTTGACTCCAATCAAGGATACACATGGGTACATGGTGACTCAATATTTTGGTTTATGTATGATGGGGGTGAATAGTAAAAGATACTTTGCAACAAATACTAAATATTAAAGGTATTATCGTTAAACTCAGGTCATTAATTATCTCATTACTTTGCAGATCATTATATGTTAAAATGTACCCCCCCCCCCCTCCACAATCAAATTTATCAAATGTTTTTCCAATATCAAATTGAATGCTTCATTGATAATACATATATGATATGGTGAGGGCTACCTTTGTTGTTGCTGCTGCCTTTGTGCTGGTGGATATCTCTGATTAGTTGCTTGATTCATTCTACTTTCTCTACCTCCCCAGTAAGGAGAATGCTGCATGTTATCAGTATTTGAAGTTGGAAGCTGTATCTGTAAGATATAATATAAACCTTTTGTGGTCAGTTACATGTATATTCGATTCATAAAAGTGAACAATTTCCTTTACCTGTAGAAGTTACTATCATTCAATTAAACAGTTTTGTGCCAAAAATATTTTTATCTACAACTTAATATGAGTACACGTAGAATGAACCATAGATTTGTTTGTCCAATTGAGGTTTAGGGTTGTACTCAAGGGTTTTTCACCCATATGATGTCCACTTCTCATTGTCAAATAATGACAAATATGGTGTAAAATCATAAAGAAACCTTCCGAAAACCACATAGACAATAACACATAGATCAATCCATATATATATCCATATCAATCAATCCATTTATAACCCTGTATTCACTAATATCCGGCAGATGCTTAAGAAAACTTTTCTGGATGAAAATAATTGAAATTCTTTTACTATAAAAGACAACTGAAAATATACTGAAAACACCCATATAGGTCATGCCAATGCTTGTATATAAATGAAAATACTAAGTGATGAAAAAGCAATATTATGACAAGGTTCCTGAACTTAAGTAGATGTAGATGACATACCTTGGCCCCTGAATCCAAGTACTTGTTGCCCCTTGAATGATATTGGTGAGGCATGGTGGATGAGTGAGTGTAGGAGGGCTGGAGGGTAGAAAGTGGCTAGAGGCAAAATAGTGGAATACAGTTAGTAAAGCATTTGTGTTAAGCAAAGCATGAAATAACTGATCATCCTTCCACATTCAGAACAAAAAGGATCAAAAAAACAAAATGATGGCACTTAACCACAGAATTTGAAGTAGATGTTATGTCAAAGCATGTACCAGAGTAACATCAATTCAGAAAACAGATTTATTATCTGGCACACAATTTTGATGCTTTGTTATAGCACCCTGTGACATGGGTAGCAAAACAGACACTATTACAGGCCCATTGTAGCTGGGGAAAAATCCCCCAGCTCTGTGACCAAAAGTCACCAACTAGTACTGTCAATAATTGACTCATATGAATTGCAATGTTTAATATTAATTCATTAGTAGGTACATTTTGCACAGAGATTAATTGAAAATCAAGGTTTTGAACACTCCAAATTCAGAAACTGTATATTTGGGTCTAGTGACTCATTACAGTATAAATAAGTATTGATTCTACATATATTCCTTTTTATTCACTTCTGATACGATATACAAGCGCTGGTCAAATATTATTTTGTGAATTAAGGGTTTGAGTTATGATAAGAGAATGAGGTGTGTATGTGACATGACAAGTGATTGATGAGGCAAGCTAGGGCAACCAGCATGAAATACTAAAATATAATTGTACATTCCTTAATTTTGGAAATTAAAAATATTGGAAGGTATAGAAAAACAATTCAAAAGACAAAAATAACGGCATCACTCTAATCTCATTACCTATGATAATGTATATACCTTGCAGAGTTGCTGCAAAGTGTCAATTTTGAAAGGGATATCATCACATGTATGTTGTTGTATCTGGACACACATTCAATATGTATGTCTGGTTGTCAAAGCCAGATTCAACACAAACAGTGCTATTTTCAACTCAACACTGACCAATAATTGTTTGTTTGTTTGATTAGGGTTTAACGTTGTACTCAAAGGTATTTCACTTATATGACGACGGATTGTCCATTTGCCTTATTACGGTGGAAAACTGAGAGGAAACCTCGTAAAAACCACGCCTGCGATTGCCGGAGCCACATCTTGTGACTCACTCATATACCTGAGGGTCGACAGACGGACTCGATCCTGTGAAGGGACATCGAAGTAGGCTCCGAAAGTGCACTCGCTAACCACTAAGCCACAGCCGCGGGCCACTGACCAATAAAGATTTGAGGTAAGGTACAGTATTAACAGTAACCACTTCCATGTTAGTGTGATTAAACATATCTGTTAGTACATTAAAATAGAGAGATAAAAAATACTGATTAGGGTGATCTGATGTTCATTTGTTTGGGTCGTTTTTATGCTACACTTAATGTTTGTTTGTTCATTTGATTGGGGTTTAATGCCATACTCAAGGGTATTTCACTTATGTGAGGATGAATGGACTGGACTGGACAATGGGTGAAAGAAGTCAACCTGGACCCAACTAGTAACAAATAACATTGATTGATTGATTGATTGGTGTTTTATGCGATGCTTAAAGGAATTTTCCTTGCATGATGACAATATAATCAAACAGCAAAAAGTCACACTAAAGTTAAACACAATAATAAAAAGTAAAGTTTTTTTGCTGTGTTATAAATTAATTGCTAAATAAAGACAGTATTACTATGGTTGACACACCGGAGGAATCATTACTGAAAGTGCTCCCTCATGGCACTCAAAGATTCTACCTAATATATGAAGAAGTCTCAGCCAAAGGGAAGTTGGTTTTGTTCTTATTACTTATACCGTTCTGTATTTTATTGATTCACGAAAATCCTTGAACCCATTTTACA
This sequence comes from Mopalia vespertina, assembly GCA_030265115.1. Taxonomy (NCBI): domain Eukaryota; kingdom Metazoa; phylum Mollusca; class Polyplacophora; order Chitonida; family Mopaliidae; genus Mopalia; species Mopalia vespertina. The sequence goes on from JAQQZZ010083284.1 coordinate 13,029, forward strand.
TCTTCAGAAAATTTGGTCATATTTGTTATAAAGAGTGGCTGAACTTTGAGGATTAGAATGTAATTAAGGGGACAGGTGGTTGGATGAATATAAAGTGAGTTATAAGTTCCACTCTTCACCAACCTTTGTTTTGGCATTAGGATTGGTGTAGGACTCATGGCGGTAAACAGAAGATCCTGGATGACTGGATTCTGGTGGAGCTTTGCTGAAAATAACCAATACCCCTCATACATTACACTTATAACAATGATTAATAAGCTAGTGTTTCTCTTCAATCAACAAAGAGACTTACACAAACTTATTTACAAAACTTACATAAAATAGTACTTTGAACTACTATTTTTATTGGACAAATCAGGTTATTCCTCAGGGGCTGGTTGCTCGTAGTGCTATTAAATTTAACCTGCTGTTAGATGACGTCACGTCATGTTGAAGGTCTATCTCTAACCCTGTCTTAGCGATTTAATCTGGTGTTAGAGACGAAATAGCCTTTCAAGCAACTGGGCCCAGAACTGCACAACAATTTGATGAATTAGATGAACATTAGAAGAATTTACTTGATACCAATATAAACTGTAAATCACTTAAAACAGACAACTATACAGAATTATTTGTTAAATTATTTTAACATGTTTTGACTCCTACCAGACACAGACACATAATATTCCAATGAAAATATAGACTACATGTGAAATTCCCGAATTAATTCCCACAATGAGAACATAACAAAGTTATCGCAACTATTATAGAGGGCTGAAGTCTCATTTTGGTTTTGACTACCGGTTCCAAGCCTTTTTTTGGTTACATGCAAAATGTATAGGACTAGAATTTTGCTTGGTTGTCTCGCCTTTCTTAAAGCAAAATAAGCAATTTTTATTGAATTGCCATTATTAACAGGGTTCATTGAAATAGTTTGCCAGCCTCAGATTTTTTTAGAAACTTTTTTTATTTAACACTCTTATCGAAATCAGCCTGCAACAACAACAATGCTTTCGGCGTGATTTGTTGACAGGATCATAGGAAACAAACAAAATTACCTCAAATACATGAATTATGCATTTAGCTTAAATGTCAAATTTGGTTTAAATCCATGGTATTTATCGAGTTAAGTATTAGTTCAAGTGAGTTGTTTGTGTTATTTGTTCAATTAATCGTCGGAAATGGAGAGAGCAGTTTTACTCTAATGTTAAAAGATAGGCCTTCAAAACGAGTCTGGCACCAAAACTCCAGATCACGCAGATTCTCGGCGAGACTTCTTTCCCCTATTAGTTTAGAAAACCTATACTATAGGTTATCTAAAAGATTGAGAGAACTGCTTTTTACGTTATTCCAGAAAAACCAAGAGGACTGTTAAAGACATTATTACGAACAATATAATGTTTACTCTGCCTTATTACCCATACTGTAATACCTGAAAGAATTGCTGTATTGGATGGGCTGAGAACTGTTTTGATTGGCTGTTGGTCCGCTACTTGATGTTTTAGGTATATACGGAGGTGGAGCATCCTCCTGTGTGACCGTCCCATCAGATTGGCGAGAATTTAAATCACTTGCATCTCTACAATCAAATATAGATATATTGTTTTTAAAATGTTTAGGTACTGTTAGTCATAGCATTATTCTCACTGATGAGTTTTATTTCTGAAAAATATGTGAAATTTTGTATCCCTTTGACAGTTTTACAATTACACGTTTTCAAAAAGACACTTCTTATCTCAATGATATCAGTCGTTGAATGCATTTACTTGTAATGAGGCAACCCCTACTTGAGTTAGGCACACACTAGAGTTGTTTATTTGATTAATGTTAAACCAACCATCACTCCAGCCACTTTATAATTCTGGGTAAGTTGTACAGACTCAGATTTGTATACATGACACAAGGTATCATTTTAGGAAACAGTTGAATTTTCTATAGGTACTTTTAAGAAATAACTTCATATAAAGTTTTTTTCTGTTAATCTTATACACACCCAGTGGATCGCCTCTTGGGGGATTTGTAACGGTACCTGGCTTTCATTTTAAATGGTTCAGCCTTAGTTCTGAAATAACAAACATAACTGAAGTATAAAGATAAGAATTTCTAACAATCAGTCAAGGATATGAAATAGTGGATATTGAACAGTGAAGTTTGTAGACTATAAAGATTGCTCAAGTGAGTGGTGAAAGAGATAATCCATGAGATGAGAAGACTTGAGTGGGTCATCATTTCAACCATTCACCAGAACAAAATTGTGGTATTTAAGCTCCATCCTAAAATATTCTTTTAATTATTTTTATCAAAGAAAAATCTGTCAATCAGAACATCCTTTCCCAATTCTCTATAACAATTCCTAAACCGGGCAGTTTGGATGACTTTATTGGACACATGATATCAAATAGAATGACATTGTTGGAAATTTGATGTCAAATGAATGACCTCTTGGAAATTAACCTTCCTCCAAAGGTACATGTAAGTGAGGTTAATATCTGTCATGATGCGATCAATCATGTAGGTATAGTACTTACTCAACCTGTGTATAAGGTATCTCTCTAAGCTGTTCTTCACTTAATCCTTCTGTTTCGATCAGACCATACCTAAAACATAATTAAATGTTAACAAATTGGAGCATGTGCTTGACATAGTTTAATCAATGCTCATTGGAGGCTTAGGACAGACTCAAATCTCAGGATAACATGAACATAAATGTGTGTGCATAAACCTAAATCTTGTGATGAACAGAAGTTCAGTATTGGTCTCAATTCAGGTCAACAGATGCACAACATAGACATTTATAGACAGTTATAGATTGCCCATAACACATGCCTTTCCCTTGAGACAGTTATAGGTCACCCATAACACTTCAAGACTATGATCCAATGGAAACCTGTCTCCAGTTGATTCAGATTATGAACAGTGTTATAGATCAACAGTCCTGTGCAGGTTTTATTACTTCTTGTAAACCTATTTTCAGTATAGGACAACTAACATTCTTCAGAATGGTTTTGATGATAAAAAAATGCTTGCTGATCTGTAAAATATTTTGTGGATACATCTATCAAAAGTTTCACTTCTGTAAAGTATTTTGTCGATACGTCTATCAATAGTTTCACTTCTGTAAAATATTTTGTCAATACATATATCAATAGTTTCACTTCTGTAAAATATTTTGTTGATACATCTATCAATAGTTTCACTTCTATAAAATATTTTGTCGATACGTCTATCAATAGTTTCACTTCTGTAAAATATTTTGTCGATACATCTATCAAAAGTTTCACTTCTGTAAAATATTTTGTCGATACATCTATCAATAGTTTCACTTCTGTAAAATATTTTGTCGATACATCTATCAATAGTTTCACTTCTGTAAAATATTTTGTTGATACATCTATCAATAGTTTTACTTCTGTAAAATATTTTGTAGATACGTCTATCAATAGTTTTACTTCTGTAAAATATTTTGTCGATATGTCTATCAATAGTTTCACTTACGCAAAATGCTGTCTCAATTCCTCGGGAGGTCTTTTGTTTGGGGATTTACTTCTCGTTCTGAAGGTTTACAAATTGAAATTAAAGACAGCATAACACAATTCCAAATCAGACAATTTTACATACATTTTATTTTAAAATGATGCTTTCCATAAATCTAAAAAATGTCATCATACTACTTACTTCAGTTATGGAATTAAGTATTATCCATGTAGTTATAAAATAAGAACGCATAATTTAGTTACTATAATTTCACATTGATAAGTCAGCAAACAATTTTCAATTATTTTGTTGAAAATTTACAAAATTTCTACCACTGGACAATAAGTTGTCAGTTAACATGACAAAATATTTACCTCCTCCTTCTGCGTTTCCTCTCTTCATCACCTTGGAGGGAAAAGTGAGACCTGAACACACAAAAAAGCATCCTTTAAGCAACAGATTAACTAGAATTTCAAAAGATTCCTTCTATTTGGGAAAATTCTAAGAAAAGTGTAAACTCCACAGATTCCCTGTCTAGTCCAACTCAAAAACTTCAAAAGTAACATATGGCATTAAATATTCACAACTATTTTCTTGAACAGGAGATCTATACAAACTTACATGTACAATAATTATGTGGTTTATAATGAAGACTTACCCATTTGGAATATTCTCTTTTCCTCTTTCAATATAAGCCCTGTTAAAGAGTAGCAAATATTGACAAGTTATTTCATGATAAAAATGAGAAGACTTCCGAGATACAACAATAAAACACTTTTTATGACGAGTAACATGTCAGTGCCTCAATTAGTCCTGTATCCATCTTCAAATGATAATAAAATATGCGCTGAACTGTTGCTCATAAATAAATCGATAATTGTAAGTATTGTTACATTATTATTAAAGCTTCAATTTACTTTAGAAAGAAATTGGAATAATAATCCAGAGAATTTGTAGCTTTGGTTTGTCTATTATATATATATAGTATACACACAGAAAGATATGGACACCAACATGTAAAGGAAGATATAAAATATTATTTTTTAAAAACTAGGTTAAGAAAAAAAGTTTCAATCAAAAATGAAAATAATAATGAAAATTTAATATTATCTACAAAGATACTGTATGTCTTTGTCTATTAAATTCAAAACGTAATGACAGAAAATGTAAAGAACAGGGATACAACTTTCCCTCAGAAATGAATTAATAATATGAAATGAGTGAACAATTAATGAGTTAAGAAGAGGGGTTGTTAAATCATTTAATAATATGATGAAAGATCGAGTATAACAAAGTTTGTTATTTTCAATCAAACTGATTTAAGCAAAAGTTAGGATACGATAAATGTCTGTGTGTCCATGACAAAATCACGATTTTATTGGAGGATTACATTGACTTCATACTTTGGTCATAATCTCCGATGCCGTACTCAGAACTATCACTACGACAGAACTATTGTATTCAAATATCTGTACCACAGAGTTTTCATTGGCTTACCCATTCCTCCAATCAGCACCAATTAAATCTTCACCTGCACTTTTTGCCCTCCTTTGTCGGAGATTTCTCCTATAACTCGCTTCAGACTCACTCGCACTCTCATCTCTTCTGTATACCAATTAAGTAAATTTGTATAGCTATTCACATCAGATTGATAAAAGAATTTACAGTATAATCTGATTTGGTTGAAAAAGATTGACAGTTCATTTTTTATGTCATATACTTCAAATCACATCAAGAAGCAGAGATCTGTGGTAGTGTATTAACATGAAGCTCTGCTGTCCCTTGGCTCGCCAAAGAGCACAAGAAAGTACCTATTGATGTGTAATGACTGTACTAAAATAAATGACAGAAAGGATACTGCTCCTTTTATCACCATAATATTTGAGACCAGATTGATGATGACAAGAGTTTTAACTAGTGTTAATGTGTAAAAAGAAGGGGCTTAGGTTTAAGGGAACTCCAGGTGCATTTTGGAAAGGATCATGCATTTTAAAGTGGTACCATCGTGTCCAGCGTCCCCGATCACATATGAAACCACGTCTTTTTTGCTAATTTTAGTGAACTTTTACCTATTGATAGTGTAATGACCATACTAAAATATATGACAGAAAGGATACGGCTCCTTTTATCACCATAATATTTGATACAAGATTGATGATGACAAGAGTTTTTACTAGTGTAATTGTGTAACAAGAAAGGAAAGATAAACATCCGCCCTTAGAAAACTTTGTCTTCCTAGGGTCATATATTTTGTCAATCGCAGTGACGTATCAACATATGGTCTCATATACACTCATATAGAGTATGAAAAGGTCATGTCAAACTTCTAAATGAAGTTTGATAAAAGTTTGATGTAACCTGTGATCATGTATAATTCTTTGACGAGTATGTCCAATTTCAATAGGCTTCCCACAATTCACTAGATACATAACATATCCAAATTTGGTGGGCCTACGTGATTTCGTTTC
>JAQQZZ010083295.1:0-18947 GCA_030265115.1 Mopalia vespertina
TACTTCACTTTACTATAGAAATCTGTAGTATTTTATAGTAAAGTATAGTATATTTTACTATAGTACATGTAGTAATATGTAGTAAAAAAAACGCAAAAACACTACACTTTACTATAGTATTTTACTATAGTAAATTTTTATAAGGGAAAGGCAGTATGTTCTGAGCGTAATATTACCACCTTTACTTAGTTCTGCTGTGACATTACCATTCTGACCGAGCAAAACATTTCACATTGTAATGTTGTGTTATTGTCATCCCAGCCTATGATAGTGACTGTTAATCTGAATTCTGTTTTCAAAATGGCCAGTTGGGTGAAGCTCTCAGAACTAAGGGGCAACATCAATCCCATCTGTTTTGAGATGTCTTTGAATTAAGCCCTGTGATTGGCCTAACTTGTCTTTGTTTGTCGCCAGTGGCATCAAGAGTCACTTTCGTAACCTATTGGGCTGGCAAGCCGTCATAAGAGTGTAATAACCCAAGTACCCAGTAAAATCACAATCAAACAAACAAAACGATCAAAATATGTTTCCCTACAATTCATGTTACAGATTAAAGATGATCGAAATATTGAGCAATTTTTTTCGTTCTGTGATCATTCTCTCCCCTGATGACTTGTTACCGTGTGTTTACCTGTGTCTGAACAAACTTGCCCCAGCCTATGATGGGGTGGAATTAGGGCTAGGAGAGACGCTATTGATGAGAGCAGTGGCACAAGCTACAGGTTAGTAGATAATAATATTCCTATAACATAAATATGTTCAAACCTGTTATTTGTATGATAATGGTTATAAATGAAAAGTCACCGTAAGAAACTTATAATTTCATCGTAAAATTTCAAATTCACTTTGGGACTAAAAAAAAAACTAAAAAAAACTAGAATAACTCATAAGTGTTATTGTTGTAGGTCGTACAGTTGAGAAGGTAAAGGCTGAATGTCAGGAAAAAGGAGATCTTGGAATTGTGGCAGAGGTCAGTTTTTTTTAATTAGATATTCACTAAAATTGGTTCCATTGCAAAAAAACCCCAATAACTCTTGCATCATTTTCTAACAACTTTAATTTTCTCAGGACACATGCCAAATGTTGTGATTAGAGATAGAAATTAATAGAATGATTTCTATTTCTATACAGAAATGATTTCTCGGTTAGATATATTGTGTCATGAACAGTCGAGTTTTAACAATTCAACAAAAAGATATAACTGAATGTTCTTGATTAAGTTTTAATGGGATCCGTTTATATTCAAATAATTTATCTTATTAAAAAAACAGTTGTCTATCATCCTTGATTGAGTTAATTGTTAATTTGCAGAGTTCTCGAACCAGCCAGAGGACAATGTTTGCCCCCCCAAAGCTGACCGTATCAGCCGTCTTCTCCAAGCTGAAACAAATAGCCACAGTGCACGGCCATTCTGTAAGTTCCCCACTAGTAAAACCCATAATTATTTCACTAAATAAATTTAATAAATTACCCTTTAGACAATGTTTAGGAAAAGCACAAAAATGTGTTCATGTTTACTAATACATAGAGCTTAATTTATGATTTAAATGTTATGTTTTTTTCCATTTATTCCAAAATAACAGCAAGAGGAATAGCCCAAGATCTCAGAAAAAAAACTTCTAATTATTAGGGCCTTTAACATATTGATTGGTTTTCATACTGACTCAGGGGTAAGGGAAATATCAGTTTATTTTGTGTGATGTCAATCATCATTACAGCAGCACAACGAATCACTTTCTACTTCATCAGGAATTTCATAATGTAAAATCAAATATAGTAGTTACTGGTATCAAAGCATTCCTCAATGGTTGCCTGTATGGGAACTATAACTAGCTGCCTTTTATTACCCAGTACCAGTGACCATGTTCTGTAAGTACAGACCCTGCTTGTAATCATTAGGCTGGGTTTTCACTGACTGAATCAATTTTAAAAAAAAGTTAGCTTTTCACTTTAATGACAACTTCAGAATTAAGTTTTATCTTCCAAACCTAATTGCCTTGCTTTGATAAAGAATTGGAAGTTTGCTCCAACTTCAGGCTCATACAAACCTCATTTAAATATTCAGACAAACTTTTTTTTAACTTTCACTTAACCCATGAAAATGAAATAAATGACAGATAATTCTTACTTCTTCAGAAAAAAAGCCTCTTTTTTTGGGTGAACGAGTCATTGTATTGAAGTAAGACATGAAACACTAAGAACATCAGCCAAGTGTTGGCTGCCATGGTTGTGGTACATGTTGTAACAATGGTTGCCTGTGTTACCACTATCTGACCAATCAGCTTACAGTGTGCTGGCTGCCATGGTTGTGGTACATGTTGTTACAATGGTGGCCTGTGTTACCACTATCTGACCAATCAGCTTACAGTGTGCTGGCTGCCATGGTTGTGGTACATGTTGTTACAATTGTGGCCTGTGTTACCACTATCTGACCAATCAGCTTACAGTGTGTTGGCTACTATGAATAACACCTCAATTATGAGCATAGTTTCTAATCCAATTCTAGCAATACTTTAGTTTAAGTGGCTATATTACCATGCATGGCTGAGATGTTTTTGACAGTGTGTAATATTGATGGCCCTATGACTGCACGAGTGACTTTTGGTTAACTGAAATCACGACAATACTCACATGGATTAATATGGCTTTATTCAGAGTGGCCGTTAGAGGACACATCCCACATCAGACCCATCCCTCAAACAAGTGGAATCTTTTCCTCCCAAAACAGAAAGAAAGTTTCTGACTAAATTCAATATTTGGATTTTTGTATCACCACAAAATATTGCATTTTCCCTTGAACATGTATATTACTTTCTTGGTAATTGCCAATCACTGCCCATTGATTGAAGTTTGCCGTAGTTTAAAATAGTATGGTGGAACCTATTAAAATAAGACCCCTGATTTAGGGCAGTATGTTTCAATATACAATCATACAATTTTTACTTTGCAATGAAAGAATATTATTTTTTCAACACAACAGCTGAGTTCACATATTGTGGTTGTCTCAGTGTAACTTTTTACTGTCGAAGTACATCTAAAAGCATATAAGGCAAATACCTCATAAACGAAAATACCCTTAAGAATGGCGGTAAACACCAATTAATCGATCAACCTAATAAGTACGAAACTTTCAACTCAATGTTTGTTTGGGAATCTAAATGACCAAATTTCATGACCAAAAAATCTGGACTGTACTCATCATCAGATAGGTTTTTGTTTATTTCAGTTTTGAAATAGTTTGGGCTTGAATTTGAGCTTTTCTTGTGCCTGATTCAAGATTTTTTATTGAAATCAGTTTCTTTCAAGTTTTGACAATTGAAAGAGAGTACATTTGATTACCAATAAAACCACAATTTGGCTGAATGCTTGGGACTTTGTCCTCATATATCTGAGTTTTGACGTTCTGTTTAATTTATTTTTTTAGTGCATGAATAAGAAGATAGATTGGATCAAGGGGATGTTTGTAGCGTGTCGGTTCTCAGAGGCTCGCTATCTCATTCGATCCCTGGGAGGTAAATTGAGGATTGGACTCGCTGAGCAGTCTGTGTTAAACGCACTCGGTAGTGCTGTGTATCTCACACCTCCTTGTCAAGGTAAATTCACATACATCATGTCTGTTTAATGCCCACCTTTTAGTTTCATCAATACAAATGTTATATGAAGCTGTTGTAAAGGCATTTTGCCTGATATCCCTTTAGTAAAATCCCCATCAAATTTCAGGGGGGCTAGCAGTTGGGAGGACAGTTGTCCTGGTGCTCACAGAGCTAAGGGGCAACACAAAGCTGACCTGTTTGTCGTGTTATTGATTACCATTTTGTGATTTTCCTGTCTTGTCTGTTTGGTGTCAGTGTTGTCTGAGCTGGTTTCCTCTACCCATATGACTGGTATGCTGTTATATGAGTAAAATAACCCTGTATGGCGTTAAACCCCAATCAAACAAACAAACAAATAAGGGAAGTGCTTCTGTGAATGTCACGAAGTTTCATTTGGATAATCCGCCTATCCCTAGCAATGCCAAGTCATCCTATGGGTTGAATTTTGAGTTAACAACAAGCCATTCACGAAATCCATGTCCAAGGAAATTTTGCCGGGTAATTTTCAGTGAGATCCCAATTCATTCAGTAAAGTAACCCCGAGCATAATGCAGCGAAAATAAATTTGGATTCCATTGTTATCAGTTTAAATTGCGTGTTTTATCGGTTAATAAAAGTTTGTCATTTGTATTTTTACTGTTTAGGTAACAATATTTGCTCGTGAAATTTCTTGTCATATTGTGAGAACTCTCATTTGAAAATGATTAATGGGATGTGAAGCTGAAGTTTGCTATTAATTGTAGAATATCCACCTGAGGTACTAAATGCTGGTAAATCCTTGGCAGCTGACGTGGTGAAGAAAAACATAGAGGAGTCTGCTTTAGTGATTAAAACTACGTATTGGTAAGTCTCTTCATGAGCAACACACATGTAGGTGACACAGTGCCAGACTATAATTATCCAGAGAAAACATAGGTTATTTACTGTTTGATTGTTAACTAAAACATACCTTTTGAGCTTGCATTCAAGAATTGTGCCTGAAGTAACTTTGTATTAACAGTTCTTATAGCAAATAATTTATTATATGATTTTGACTTAAGAATTATATTTGAATGCATGTGATACTTGTTATGTATTCTGTGATTCGCCTTCCAATTCACAAAAAGGAGATGTCTTCATAACATTAATTGTACAGCCTTCCTGAAAGTGGAGGCCCTCTGGCTAAGAGCAGTCTGTTTGAAGAATAGCAATGCTGTCTTTACTCAGCACTGAAGGAAGATTAACTTTCCAACTTTGTCATAAAAATTCCCACTTTGTGCTAGTGTCAATTATTGTTGGAATACACTATTGTCATAGAAGCAAAATACCATTTAGCATGGCGTATAACACCAATCAATCAATTGTGGGAGTGGAATAGCATCTCTGTTTGGTGTTTTAAACAAATAGAGAAACTGTTCCCTTTATAAACTGATGAGGAAATAAACATTTCTCAATTCAGCCGTCCTATTTTATATGAGCTATACAATAAATGAAACTTGATGTAATCTGTTTGTCAGTGAGTGCCCTAACTATGGAGCCATTGTTCCGACCCTGTTGAAACATGGTATAGAGGAGCTGCCCAAGCACTGTAAACTTACACCAGGTACTACCTATGGCTCCTTGCTACTTCACATTGACTTTTGGAGTTTTATTGATTTATTTACTTCAAGCTTTAATCTTACACTTTATTGTGGTATCAACAGAATGTTTGCTATATAATTGTACAAGGTTATCTGGAACAGACAATAAAAAGATTCATGCCTGTTTTATGAATATTTTAACGTAAATGTATGTCTGACAGGAAGATTAATTTAAAAAAAAAGAAAAAAAAGCTTTACAGTTTTTAGTTGTGCAATTATCAATTACTTTTGGAATTCACCAAAGTCACACAAATGAAATACCCTTTTGACCAGCATGTCATTTCTTTAAAGCAAACTTTTTTTAAAAAACTTTTAATTGTGTGATCTGTTTAAAAACCTTCAAAAAATTCTAAATGTCTTATGTCTCTTACTAAATGAGAATATTTTTTCCAGGTATTCCTCTGAAACCCATGTTAGCCCACCCTACTAAAGGTGTCAGTGAGGTATTAAAGAGGTTTGATAAAGCGGAGTTCACCTGTGAATATAAGTATGATGGAGAGAGAGCTCAGGTACATAATCAAAAGATAACTCAGAATACGGATAATTCATACTTATTTAGCCTGGATAGCAGTAGAGATTTTAAGTTTTTAATTTTAACAGCCATGAATTGGATACTAAAAATTGACTGCTACTTGAGATAATTTTTGAATTGGGTCATTTTGTGTCATATTTGATATAGGCCTGTGTTGTAGTATTTACTTTGGCTACCTATTATGGGGGGCAGGTGGTTGGAGGGAGCTTCATGTTGCCCTGGTGCTCTCAGAGGGCAACAGGAAGCTGATTTGTTTGTGGTGTCTGTATTACGTCCTGTATTTGTCCCATCTTGTCTTTGTTTGTTGCCAGTGGTGTCAAGGGTGGTTTCAGTACGACGTTATACCCCAATCAAACAAACCTATTATGGGGGTGAATGCCCTGAGAATGATTGGTGTTATGTAACAAAAGTGGTTTCAAGTTGCCTAAAATCAGTTTGGATAAATCACCAGTGAATGCATTCGGTGATTCTCCAATGCGTCAAATGGTTATCTGTTTATGTCAAAATAATTATGTGAGAAATGATTTCTTTTACAATTAATTAGGAAGGACATATATTTTGAAACCGTGTGAAATTCCATATATGTCTCAAAGCACAAAAATAAATAAAACCATGCAATTTAAATGCTGTATTTGTTTTGTTTGTAGATTCATATTTTAGAAGGCGGTGAAATCCGAATCTACAGTCGTAATTCTGAAGACAACACATCTAAATACCCTGATATTATTGGTCGCCTGCCGTCCGTGTGTAAAGACACACTCAAGTCATGTGTTATTGATACTGAAGCTGTTGCCTGGGATCAAGAGAAAAAACAAATACTGCCATTCCAAGTGCTCAGTACCAGGAAAAGAAAGGTAGAAACATTAGTTATACAGGTTTTATAGTTAGTATTGAGATATTAAGTCAGAGTAATTTATCTTTGGAAACACAATCAATCAATTAAACCAATCAATTTATTTGGAATCAGTTACTGCTGTTTTAAAACTTAACACATAATGGTAGTTAATTAATTGAATGCACAAGTTTGTGTGAACATGTGTATATTTTTTTATTGTTATTTTTTTTTTAAGTTGTACATATTATTACTAAATACATTTCAAGGTCTGAAGCTATGTCAAGTGTAAAATACTATTTATTCCCCTCTCTTGATCAGGATGCTAATGTAGCCGATATAAAGGTACAGGTATGTGTGTATGCTTTTGACATGCTTTACCTGAATGGAGAGTCGTTAGTTCAGAAACCATTTAAATATCGTCGGGAATGCCTACGTGCTCAGTTTGAGGAGAAAGAAGGAGAATTTGTGTTTGCTAAATCAATGACTTCGTCTAATACTGAGGAGATCGGAGAGTTCTTGGAGGAATCTATCAAAGGTGGGAAGGAGATTATACACTACATTATTTTATTGTTTTATTTGACATTTCTTTATGTTAGTATAACTGGGTATCCCCTAACAAAGTTTTCTTGGTCATAGTCTCAATGATGAAGTCATGCAGTAAAGGTTTTTTTCATTGTGAAATGTACAGTTTTCTGTGTTAAGAATACACTACTTGTGTGAAGGGGGGGTTCCTTCACCCATTGGGCTGGTAAGCTGTCATGTGAGTGAAATAAATGTATGGCATTAAACCCCAATCAATCAATCAACCAATCAAACAATCACTTCTGTGCCGTCTGTATACTCCAGCATTACAGAGCTACATTAACACAAACATAAAGTGATCTTGTACTAGGCACTGTAAAATGTCTGTAAATGTCCTTTAAATGTTTCACCAATTTGTCATTGGCTTGGATTGATGATGTCTTTGCAGTACTTCTTGTGATTGTCTGTTGCCAGTGGCATCGACGCTGATTTTCTTCACCCATTGGACTGACATGCCATTATATGAGGGAAATGACACAAAGTACGACATTAAACTCCAATCAAATAAACAAATAATATACCCTGACATGGATTGATATTCTATAGTTTCATGTCATTCCTTGGCTTGAATTGATATTCTAACATCCCCTTTCAATACCTGACAGGTAATTGCGAAGGTTTGATGGTGAAGACACTGGACATAGATGCCACATATGAAATAGCAAAGAGATCTCACAACTGGCTAAAGGTATGTATTTTGTGATTTGTTTCTTAAAAGACCACCATCAGCTATGGCTCACTGGTTAGTATGTCTGACTACTGATCTTCCTTCTATGTACTGCTCACAAGTTCACGTCCCCCAGTGGACCTTAGGTATATGAAGCCGTCGCATGAGGTCACTCCATCAATTACAGTAGTTATTTTACACGGTTCCCTATCCGTTTTTCACCGTATTTAAGTAAGGAAGAGTGAGACATGGACAATCTGTCATCATATAAGTGAAATACCTGAATGATGTTAAACACCAATCAAACAAAGAAACCATAACTTTTTATGGTTTTGCTAGTTTCAATTGTTGGAATACAATGTTTTGGTATAAGTGAAAGACCATTGAGCTCTGCGTAAAAAATCAGCGGAAAGGCTTAAATATTGATCCTTGTGGTAGTATACAATGCGTTCTCTTTTAGACTATGAAGTATATATAAATATTATGAAGTTATGAACAAAGCTTCCAATGTTTTAAATTTATGTGTATTTGTTGTAGTTAAAGAAAGATTACCTGGAGGGTGTTGGAGATACCTTGGATTTAGTGGTGATAGGGGGTTACCACGGTACAGGTAAACGAACAGGTAGATATGGAGGATTCTTACTGGCCTGTTATGATGAGGAGAATGAAGAGTTCCAATCAATCTGTAAGGTGAGATTCATATGGGACTTATTTTATTGCAATTTCATTTGTCCAATACTTGAACAACTATGCAGCTAGTGAGAGCTTTGCCTCACACTAAAGTGATAACATGAGGTTCATTTTACTAGTGCCTTGCTCTATATTCTAATCCTCTGCAGGTTGTTAATATACATAAGCAGCCCAGCAATATTTCAGAGAAGAGAAAAAGACCTTTAAACTGTTACCATTCACTCCCTCCACAGCATCAATTCCTCCATATGAGTGAAACAACCTTAAGTACAGAGTTAAACATCAAACAAACAAATAAGATTTACATTTTCAGTTTCCAAGTGTATATTTAGCGTTTTAGTTTTGTACAAGGGTTCATTCAACAATGCTACATGTATAAACAGTCCTGATGTGTTACAAGAACTATTGATCAGTAATCTGTTAAATTCACACACCTTACAGGTTAATAAAGAAGTACATTCTATGTTTAGATTGGTACAGGTTTTAAGGATGAGGATCTTGAACAGCACACAAACTTCTTAAAATCTCATGTTCTGGACAAGCCCAAGTCCTATTTCCGCTATGATAACTCTGTGACTGCTGACCATTGGTTTGAGCCTGTACAGGTGTGGGAGGTGAAAGCTGCTGATCTATCATTATCACCTGTACATACAGCTGCTGCTGGACTGGTAAGTGTTGATTAGACAAATGTAACCCGATTCTAACTACAGAATCCTCCTCTGATGTACTGCTCAGGTTTGTGCCCAGGTATACGAGGGAGTCACATAAGGTGGCAATGATAACAAGTTTGTGCCCAGGTATTCAAGGGAGTCCCATAAGGTGGCAATAATAACAAGTTTGTGCCCAGGTATTCAAGGGAGTCCCATAAGGTGGCAATAATAACAGGTTTGTGCCCAGGTATTCAAGGGAGTCCCATAAGGTGGCAATAATAACAGGTTTGTGCCCAGGTAAAGAAGGGAGTCCCATAAGGTGGCAATAATAACAGGTTTGTGCCCAGGTATTTAAGGGAGTCACATAACATGGCAATAATAACAGGTTTGTGCCCAGGTATACGAGGGAGTCATATAAGGTGGCAATAATAACAGGTTTGTGCCCAGGTATACGAGGGAGTCTCATAAGGTGGCAATAATAACAGGTTTGTACCCAGGTAAAGAAGGAAGTCGTATAAGGTGGCAATAATAACAAGTTTGTGCCCAGGTATTTAAGGGAGTCACATAATGTGGCAATAATAACAGGGTTTTTTTTATGACGACTCATCATTTTCCAGGCCCGTGGCGTGGTAGCATGTGCGCTTACCAATCCTACTCCAATTTACCATTCACAGGATCGAGTCACATGATGTGGCTCCGGCAATTGCGGGAGTTGTTTTTACGAGGTTTCCTCTCGGTTTTCCACCGTAATGAGGCAAGGAACAGTGTGAAGTGGACCATCCGTCATCATATAAGTGAAATACCCTCGAGTACGACGTTAAACCCTAATCAAACATCATTTTCCACCATATTGTATTTAAGTAAGGTAGCTTGAGAAGTGGACAGTTCGTCTTCATTTAATTGAACTACCATTGAATATGATAGTCAGTGGCAATCTTACAAACATATAAACTATAATGGGATTCTGGTCTGTCAACGATAAAATGTTGGGAACAGTGCTTCAGTCGAAATGGTGTCTCACTAGAATTAACCATTTTAACCACAATATTTGTAATTTTTGGACCTAAAAGGAAGCATTTAATTTGTTGGCATATTTGTTATTTGTTATCCACACTAAATTTTTTATTTTGAGATATTTAATATTTAATATTTATGAGTGAGCAAAAAAGACTAACTTGTGTAACTTCAGTTCATGTCTCAGGAGGAAATGCGTCAGGGTCATGTTTTTCTATTTTACAGTTTATTTGTTTTGTTGAAGAAAGATATAAACTCTTATCTGTAATGATGATATATTAAAGGCAAAATCTTTGATATTAATTGGAAAACTCCTATGAAATATTTTAACAAAGGCCATTATTCTGGTATGGCTCGCATAATAAATATGCATTGGAAACTAAACATCATTGGAAAAGACAGACCATTATAGCCTAGAGGCCAAAGTGTTCGCTTCAAGAACAGGTGAATTCTTTGGCTGGCAGAGTCACTATTTAAAATATATCTTCATTTGTTTCTTTTTTGTTTTATATAAATAAATATATGAAATTTAATAAATGTATGATGTGTTAAAGCTCAAACAAACAAACACATGAATAATTGGGTTACCATAATGAATTTCATTATATTGGTCGCTCTTTTACTAGGTTGATCCAGAGAAGGGGATTTCCCTTAGATTCCCCAGATTTTTACGTATCCGTGAGGACAAGAAACCAGAAGAGGCTACATCAGCTGCTCAGGTAAAAAAGCTTGTTTTGTATTATGCTTGATTATAGTACCCAGTGATTATAGTACCCAATCATCATAGTACCTAATGATTATAGTACCTAGTGATTATAGTACCCAATTATAATACCACCCAATGGTTAAAGTACCCAATTATAATAGTACCCAATGATGATAGTACCCAATAATAATAGTACCCATTATTATAGTACTTAATACATATAGTGCCCAATGATTACATTACCCAGTGATTATAGTACCAAATGGCTATAGTACCCAGTGATTATAGTACCCAATGATTATATAAATCAATGATTATAGTACCCAGTGCTTATAGTACCCAGTGATTATAGTACCCAATTATAATAGTACCCAATTATAATAGTACTCAATGACTATATAGTACCTAATGATTATATTGCCCAATGATTACATTACCTAATGATTATATAGCCCAGTGATAATAGTACCCAATTATAATAGTACCCAATGATTATAGTACCCATTATTATAGTACCTAATGGTTATAGTACCCAGTGATTATAGTACCCAGTGATTATAGTACCCAGTGATTATAGTACCCAATGATTATAGTACCCAATGGTTATAGTACCCAGTGATTATAGTACTCAGTGATTATAGTACCCAATGGTTATAGTACCCAATGATAATAGTACCCAATGATAATAGTACCCAATTATAATAGTACCCAGTGATTATAGTACCCAATGGTTCTAGTTCCCAATCATTATAGTACCCAGTGACTATAGTACCCAGTGATTATAGTACCCAGTGATTATAGTACCCAATCATTATAGTACCCAGTGATAATAGTACCCAATGATTATAGTACCCAGTGATTATGTTACCCAGAATGATCAAAGCAATACATTTGTACTTATCTCTGTGATTATGGTATAAAACACCAATCGATCAATCAAACTACCAATGACTTAACTTTGTAGAAATTGATTATGTTGTCTTTGATCGGTTCAATATATTGTTTATACAGGTTGCTGAGTTGTACAATAACCAGGATCAAATTCAGAATCAGAACAAACCAAAAGCTAAAGAAGAAGATGAAGAAGACTTCTACTAAATATTATAGTCAGGTATCTGGTTATTCAGTGCTTGTATTAAAGAGTTATCTCCCCTCTCATGTGCAGCTATGCCTTAAATAAAAATGACCAGGAAATAAGGTGGATAAATAGCACAATAAAACAAATTGTATAATGAAAATATCTGACCCAATTCTGACATGTTAATAGCAGAAAATATACATTTTTATTCCATACCCATTAGACAGTTAATGACTGGGAAAGTATATTATTTCAAACTTTTACCATTTACACTTTGTTAAATTGTTGCCCCTTTCCTTCCTTGATTTGTATAAAGATGTAATGCTTCCATCACTAGCAATTGTATGTGAATGAAAACCTTTATTTTGCAAACAATTTACCATTTCAATGGGATTATTCCTGTAAAATTTGTACTTATAAAACACAATATTTTACTTTTATGTATTTCTTCTGTCTTGTTTCTTCCATCTGTATATTATGCCTGAAATAAACAATTAACTCACATGAGATGACCTTTATAAGTTCAGCAGGAAAATAATAATAAGATTTTTTCTAAAAAACATCCATGCACTGACCTAAATCGTTTTTAACTTTGTCACCGAAGGATTGGCCTGTGGCAGTGGGTTAGTGACTGTGCCTACTAAACGTACTTGGATGTCTGCCTGTCGCCCATCAAGTATATGAGTGAGTCACATGCTGTGGCTCCGGCAATCCCATGGGTCATTATAACAAAGTTTCCTTCCAGTTTTCCACTTTATTTTAATAAACGAGGAGCAGTGTGACATTAAACCCCAATCAAACAAACGGATCCCCCTGGCTTTATAGAACACCTTCATAATTTGTTCATTGAAGGTCATTTCAAGCCAATGACTGGTAAATTTCCAGTTGTTGTAAATCACCAAGTATTGTGAGTTCTAGAAATATATACTATACCAATCCAGTCTTCTTATTTGACGTAAAGTTTATGTATTTATGCTCAACCTCTTATTTGACGTAATGTTTATGTATTTATGCTCAACCTCTTATTAGTCATATGTTTTAGTGACTATTTTGTACAGTTTTTATATGCCAGATGAAAATTGGTCGTATTATGGTATGAACAGCATTCGTCCGTCCGTCCAGTTGGCTCCAATCCATTTCCGGAGCAGAACTCCAAAACAATATTAAAGGCCTATGTTTGTAAAACTTGGTAGACACATTCACCATCGATTGTAGGTGTGCCTTTTGCTACGGCGGATTCACCATTTTTTTTATTTTTCTTATTTCTATTGATACAAATTTGGACTTATCCATAATCAGAAGTAAATTTTGTTTCCGGAGCAGAACTTGAAAACTATAAGGCCTATCTTCATGAAACTTGGTAGGCACATTCACCATTAACTGTAGTTGTGTCTTTTGCTATTACGGATTCATCATTTTAAAAATCTGTCTGTCCGTTTAGCTGGCTGGATGGCTCTAATGCTTTTCCAGAGCAGAACTCGAAAACTATAAGGCATATCTTTAGGACACTTGGTAAGCACATTAACTGTAGTTGTACCTTTTGTTGAAATGTCTTAGGTTACCATGGTTATCCCAAGAGCACGCCCGCGATGGCGTATGTTGGGTTTACTAAAACTCGTTTTGTGACAGGCTCCAACTTATCAAGGAGAGGTTAAAAACAAGTCTCTGGTAGAAAGTTTGAAGAAACATTTTTAAAGATTTACACAATTAGACTGAAAATAATTGTACCAGAATACTTGGTAAGATGTTTGCAATGGTCAAATCACCATCTATTTTCAGCAATGCTTTTGGGAAGAAAAAAAGTTTATCAGGGGAGATAATCATGGAGACGAACGATTCTAATGAAAAAACGTTATTCTTCCCCTTGTATTGGTTCGATTTTGTGCACGACCAAATTACTCGAATGTACTGCAAATATTGTCGCACGTGAAAAAACAAAATCGTCGCCATTATGACTTACATATTTCCAAATACACTGATAACAACATAATCGGCCTTGTAAAATGTACTCTTGAACTGAATTTGCGTGTTTGGAAGCCATACGGAATTCGCTAGGTTCATTTTAGTGTGGGAAGTAGTGTGCATACTATTAGTAGGCTTCCGGCGAACAAAATGACAGTTTAAGGGAATATGTGCTGAGTAATGATACTACAGTGAGGAGACTCTCGAGGCATAGACGATTGCGACCAAATTGCAACCATTTACCACTGTCAGAAATTTATAGAATCTTAGAATAATAAATGTTTTATCCAGAAATCAAGCTGTCGTCCATCGGGAATTACGTATTCAATGTAAGCAATAGGGATGGTATAACAAGCTTTACCCGCCAGAGTTTGGAATGAGATAGCGTGTGGCCGATTTCAAAAATTATTTCTCACATAATTTGAAATTGTTTAACATGTAAAAAGATTACGTTTAAATTGAAAATGTAACATTTTTAGATTATTACCTGCTGAGTCAGCTACAGAGACACATGAATTAAAGATTACCAAGTCAAATCAGTTTTCCAAAATGTTGACTGAAGACAAATTGGTTTATTTAATCGTTGTGAGGTTTTAGAGTGACTCCCATCATATATCCATTGGCGTGGCGGCAAATATTTCCTGTATTCAGCCGGCAAGGGTGACTCAAAGACGCTGTGTAAAATAACAATTGCATTTGTTTGTTTGATTGGGGTTCATTGTTGTAATCCACGATATGTCACTCATATGATGGCGCACCAGCCCATTGTTTGAAGGAAACGCCCCTTGAAGTCCTTGACATCAACAAAGACAGTACAGTCACAAGAAGCAATACAAATAGGCCTACATCACGAATAGACCGCCTTCCTTAGAGACGCTGTGTTTCTGTATTGACTTTGCAACAACATAATATAGTTTCATCATACAATACAATGCTTGTTAACGGAATTCTTACTTCAAGACCTATAAATAAATATGACTATATTATACTCGGAGAAATAAATGCATTGAAGTTGGACGTCATTAAGGTCGTGTTGAACCTCTTGAGATCAAAACACACAAACACAAAATTTATCCAGTTTTGTTAAAACATTCACATCTGCTAGCGAAATAAAGTTGTTCGAAATTCTGCCTGATGACAAATAGTTAGCTTTCAGTCTTTAATTTGTTTTTCCAGTAATCGTATTATCGGACCATTGTTGTGAGATTAATGGGATTATTACAACAGGCTCATCTTTCCAAGGCAAGGGCCCAAATGAAATAGACAAGAATCATCCCGTTCACCACGATATTCTTTTACACCTTGCCATAAGAAATGCAGCTGACTACTCACGGTCGTTGTTTTTATTTTTTATTTTTATTTTTTAAATTGTAGTTCTAGTCATCAATGAAGTAATTGTGTATAACATCGAATATATTACTGCCCGCAGTACATCTATTGCAATAGGCTCACCCCTATGAAGTAACCTCAAATCTAGATTGATCTAATAGCTAATATTTTGTGTTTCTCTTCGATTTCCGGAGGTTGTATAGACAAAAATCAAATTGCGAAAAATATAAGCTTCTTTTTTGGTTCAAGAGATAGCCTGCCATATAAACTAATTTAATTCGTGTTATAGTGCTCTGTGCAGATATTATTATGTTTTTGTGAGGGGTTTTTTCTCGTCCCGTTTTTATACTCCGGTTACCTTGGATCCTGGATGTTAAACAATAGGCCATAACAGTTTGTAATGTTGATGTTCTAGTCCATAAGTCATCGTGATAAAGCCATGGCGTAAATCATTCCCTGAATGGACACGCCAATAAATTTAAATAAGTAAGTAATTACATTATGAGAAATAAACCGTCAAAATTGCGACTTTTTGTCTAGAAATTATTTTAATTTTACATATTTGTTTGAAGGTTATAAGGCTTATTACCCTCACCGCATATATATATGTGTGTGTGTGTAATGTTGAGTTTCCAAGCTTTTCAATACTAGATAAATGCATTGTGTTCCGAGGTGATTTTGCGTGGACTTGGGCTTCCCGACGGGCTCCGACAAGGCCTCGATGTGATGCTGTGTAACGGTAAAGGCATTGTCAACTCTGATGATATTTCCCCGATAAAATTCAGCGACACCATCAACGTGACGCCAATCAATATGATAATGTTGAAACTATTTGTAGATGGTGTTTTGAAAAACATGGTCACGATAAACAGCATGTGGTTTATTATGGCATTTAACTGTGAAAGTGTGCTCTGGAAAAAAGGCCATTGACGTCACCTTGTCTATTCTTGGTTACTTCACCAGAACATTCTGTTGTAGCAATAAAAATAGTAGATTGGTTGGTAACTCATGAAATGTAGTTAAGAAAGATGCTGTATTCATAAAGAGAGTGGGCTCTAAAATATAGGACGTCCAGTATAGTGGATGATTTTTATTATTCTATTGTTTTCCTTTTTACATGCGGTATAAATGAACCCTGCTCTCTTTGGTCCATACACTGATTGTTCAAGGCTATATGAATCCCCCCTACTACCGTTTCTTCCAAATCTGGTAATTGTACGTTATTAATCACATGTGATACTTTTGTTCTTTTCTGATAAATGTAATGTATACTCGGTCAATCATGACGATCAACAGTTGCTAATAAAACCTTACACTCATTTTATGTTCACTATTCGGGATAGATGAAAATGTTAAAATACCATTTGAGATAACACTCGATAGCAATACATAGCTATTGCTATACCTCTTACACCATTGACAGTGTGCTGTGTTGTGGAGACCAGACCTTTCATAACACCATATGTTCTTAACACTTTGATATGGTTATCATATAGACGATGAGCTGAAAATCGGGATTGCCATAAATCATGGTTTATTAACTCCTTTTATTGAAAGCACGTCCTTGGAACTTAGTCAAGGTTACTGTATTATTCGTAAAGGTTTTAACAGGAGCTGGAACGAGAAATTATGTAAGATATTCTCTGCAGTTGAAAGCAATCTTTATAGCTGTACTTTAAAGGCTTTAATGTCTTACTTAGCTGTTCGGCACAGTGAGTTCGACTTTTATGTATAATGTGTCTGTTTACCGTATGCATACAGCACAATCTATTTAAAATCAGATCTCAAAAACTCTCACCGTGTTTTGTTTCTCGCTATATTGAGATCTAACGCAATCACCACACCTACAATATCGATTGGTTTCTTTAATTGACCAATCACAGAGCTGCTTCTTAATTCTGGTTTGTAAAAGCCGAAGATTTCTGCCGACGAACAGAAGTTTCCCGACTGCGTATTTTTACATGACCAACGGATACATGCATGCACAATCAACAAACACCATTCAAATAATAAACTTTGAGTGAAATTGAATTTCCCCCTGCATGTTCACACGCGACTTACAACATCAACACAGAAGAAAATCGGAAAATAACCCCTTCTGTCCATAGCAAAGGAAATGAAGGCTTAAGGCTGTTTTTTCCGTTCGCCTTACTTTTAATCGTCATATTGTTTATAATTCCTTGTTTGCAATCCACAGCCAATTATATAAATTCCTTGTTACTCGTGATTCGTCGGTATTCTTTTGTAGTATGTTTTCTATACGGAACCATGACATAATAGTAAAATAAGTTGTAATTCATGCCTCAGTAAGGCGAGAGGAGGATGCGCCTGTAGAGCGCATTGACTCCTTATCTTTTACTGCATTAAACCCCTATTCTGAATCCAAATATATTTTGATGACTTCCTGGTAATATTTTTATCTCCCAACATTTTTTGAATTGATAACAATACGAAACAACAGTATCATCTCCTGCAGCTGAATTGTAGTCGTGTGCTGCTGATTTCCCACGGTCGCCTGGCTTGTAAGCGCAAGATAGGAAATAAAAAGCGTTATCTTATTTATAAAGCGTGTGACATACATTCGAGAAATAACATTTTTACCAAAAACAGGGATTTGCCCCTATCTTTACGTATTACCTTTTTTGTACAGTTTCATCCAAAAAAGTCTTGTAGATTGAGATTTTTTATCCAAACTACTCGGAAAGTAAATCTTTCAAACGGAATCAACGTGATAAACGTCTGTCGATATACCTAAAGCTTTCATTTTATAGCGCCTTACATGCACTGATCAATTTTTTCGCCAGTTTGTAATCCAAAACTTTATCTAACAACCAGCTATCAAGGTTCTCCCGCCATCCTGTTACCTAATTCCCATGCGCCTTGGGTCGTTCACAACTATCTGACATGATAAGGTAAAGTCACAAGGTTAGAATCTGCTTCGCCTTCAATGCCCATGGGAATCGGGTGCATGCACACAAAATCTTAAACTACAACGGAAAGGGCTATCACGGTTGACCTAAGCATGACTGGGGTATATGCTCGCGAATTTCTCACAATGTTGCCTTGGGCAACAACATCACGTCGTTGCGCTTCCAATAAGCTTAGGATCGACACCTCTAGTGGGAATGCAAATATATTTTATCATCGTTCCAGGTAAACTTTAAGTTGGAATGCAATAATATATGTTGTTGACATCAGAAGTATGCATTGAGCGCCAGATTATTTCTTAGACGGTCTAGATCTGGCTTTAGATATATGATTATCTTAAAGCAGCTAAGATTTGACTGTTAACAAATGAAAAGAGTTTGTATTGATTCATTTTGCTCTTGCAGCAATCCAACCATGTGTACGATTTGTTTCAACGGTGGAAAATAATTGAATACACAACCAACTTACTATTGGAGCTGAAAGCGCAACCATCTCGTCCGTTTCGTGTCGTCATCGGGCCTAAGCTAGGACTTCCGTCTGGGTTGAACATGTCTACTTTTATCCACCCAGACTGTTTGCTGTAGCATACCACTTAGACTTAGAAATACGACTAGGCGTCCGTCCGTCTTTCGTCCGTCCGTCACAAATGTTTGTGAACACGCTAGCTTGAAAACAAATTCACCGATTCAAACTTGGTATGTAGCTTCCTCTTGTTAAGACAACGGATGGTATTGCATTTCACCAAATTCCGTTAAACGAAAT